>JARFJB010002519.1:282500-325187 GCA_036346205.1 Vesta saturnalis
ACATTCATATTAACAACATCCCCTTGTCATTTGTTAACCACACAAGAAATCTTTGCCTAATTCGTCCTTTGTCACAAACTTATCACTTTTATGTGCCCTCCTTATTTGTATAACAAAAATAACGTTTCCTACTGACATGCATAACATTAACATTAGGCATAAGGATCAAAGTAGCATCCCACAACTTAAAAAAATAATATTTCAAAGATCTTATCATCAAGATCATATGTCATTACGAAACTATATGTTCGGAATCATCTTCATGTACAGGTTCCTCACAAATGGATAGGCAGAGGCGCTGATGCTCCTGCAAAATAGGCACCTAGTTCACCATAGTTAAATATTTGCGATTCTTTTGTGTGGGGAACTCTAAAGAGCAAAGTGTATTCTCATCCTATAAACACACAGGACGAACTTTCGGCCAGAATACAGAACGCTTCACAGTCCATTAAGAATGATAAATATTACGAGTACAGTTCAATTTTTTGCGTCGAATCAACCTTTTCATCCAGGAAGATGGTGGTTACATTGAACATTTACTGTATATCTAATAAAGTACATACTTATCACTAATAAATATGATAACAAATTGCCTTATCGTCATTTATTTCTTAGAAACCAGCCAACTTTTCTGAAACTATTTTTCTTTAAGTTATTGGCCTTGGCATTAACGAGTTTTTGACTGGTTTATGCCGGGTTACCCGTGTTTCGTACACTAATGGTCCATTGATAATAACTAATATCATCTTAAAAGATGACCTATATCTGTAAGGAGTACAATACCGAATATTATCCAAATCGATCCAAGCGTTTTGTCGTAATGGACAACAAAAAATTTTTCTTGAAAGAACTTTGAAGAAGAATGCTAGCTAAACGAAACGTAATTGCATATAGGTAGGTTTAGTTAAATCGTCTTATTTTCGAACCAGGAATCTGTGGTCAAGTGATATCCACACATTTTTGGGATACTCGCTACAATTCCTTACCCGCTAATGTTAAATGTTGTGACCACAGAAATTCAAACAGTGCCCGTCGCATTCTTTTGGAAAATAGCATGTAACCCTTAAACTGCCACTTGTCATTTATACCCTTGTGTATTAATGCCTTATTTAATTACTTCATTTAAATCATCTTGTTTATTGGTAAGCATGACCCGTTAAACTTGAGACCCTACCAAATATTTTAACGTTGAGTGCAAGAGCAGGTATGGATCTTACCCATGTCTGAAATTCGTTGGGGCATGATAATGGGACAAAAAAAGAAATTCTCTATACTTACACTAACTATGTGTAATAAAGTGAATTTATTATTATTTTAACATCGAAAAATATACATTTTGAGACTCATATTATATATTAGTTGAGTTGATCGGCCTATTTCCACAATTTTTGTTTTTTGAGCGCGACGTTTGGGAAGCGGACTCTGCTTAGTCATCAGGCTTAGTCCTGAGAAGGACTGTTTTTGCACTTGAGTCGAATTCATATGTTACGATTTTTTCTCAAACGCTTGACTACTCTCAAACTCCAACTTGGTACCTTTCACTTGCTAGTCTGACATATTTACCGCTGAGACACTGAGTAATCCAATATATATTTTTAGCTGTCGTAAAAATCCGGATATTTCCAGTCCAAATTTCGGTATCGAACGTAATTCCCTTCCTAGCGTTAGAGCCTTTGCGATTTTTATTGCACTCTAAGGCAACTTACAAAATAAGAACTTAACGTTTTTACGCTTTCGCGCAGGGCAGGAAGGAAGTACTACAACCAGACAGAAGCCAAACCATCAAGAAGGACACCAAGAGAGTCTCAGGAACAGAATCAAGGAACCATTACAGTTAAAGAGGTATTAATAAAAAATTTTAAAATAAATTTTTGTTTTTTTTTTATTTTTTGTTTATTAATACTAACAAAGCCCTCCATTCTATCGAACTCTCAACTTCCTAACCTTATTCCAGCGACGTGTATTTCAGGCACCCGTACTAACCCGCTATGGTAAAACATGATAAACCGGGCCTCCGGCTTACGGTCTCCCTTGCTCCTTCCCCGCCTCCGAGATCCGCATCGCTCTCCAAACTAGAGAGATCTTCTATGTCCTCTATCGCCTCATCCTACGCCCTACCCACTGCCAATCCCGTTCTACCTTCCACTTCCCGTTACGCTACACAACCTAAAACTACCTCTAAGCCTTTCGCTCCAAACACCGCCTCTAAACCTTCCGTTACCTACAATCTTGTCGCCCGTTATTGTATCCGCAATATCCATTCCCGCTTCAACACCCAGAAATCCTTCTTCCAATCCCTCGTCCCTCTTTTACTCTCCTGGTTGAACGTTAAGCTATGGCGCATCTCTTCAGTGAACCTGCATTGACGCTAACTCAGCTATCAGGTCCCCGAACGCCCGCTTCCTTGACCAACCCCAACCCTAAACATGACATCCTTGCTTCCGAAAGAGGTCCGTGACTCCATCGATTTACCTAAAATCACCAAAGCAGTCCGGATCGTATCCAAAACAACCAACACTCCTACTTCGTTTATCCGCCTCATAACCCCTTCGCAAACCACCCTCAACCTCCTCCTTACCAACGGTGTCTACCTTTTCGATATACACTACCCCTGTGAACAATCTCATACCCCTAACCCTATCCTCAAATACTGCTCCACTTGCACGCCGGTGGGGCATACTTCCGAGGAATGTCCTACTCGTACCCTCCGTTGCCCTACCTGTAGTAGAAGCCACAAAGTCTCCTGTACCTGCCTGAATACACCGAAGTGTAACAACTGCGGTGGACCTCACGCTACCTACTCCTTTTCATGCGCGACTAGTTGTGCGATTCCTACCACTTCGGCAGCGATTGCCGTACCCAAACCGCTCCCTCCTTCAACGTCAGACACCGAGGATGACGACAAACCCAAACCACCTATTTCCATTCCCGATTTCATCGCCTCCCTTACCCTCACCCTAACGCAACTTTTTTCCTGAGCGTAGGGTCGACATAACGAAAGCTGTCGACGTTACGTCCAGGGAATATTTAAAACGCCGTACCTGGGTCAACTTTGTTACTAATGGTATATCTATCACCACCCACAACATTCGATCCTAATCCTGCACCTTAACCCTTTACCCTATTCCCTCTCCCTCACCCTAAGTACAATATATCTTATAATAGGTACAATTAATGCGAGGGGTGCCCGTTGGAAGCGCCCCTCATTAAGAATCTATTAACCACCAATCAAATACAAGTCCTTGAAATCACTGAAACAAAACTAACCACCCGATGACTTTGCCTCACATAATTAATTCCTTCAATTTATTGCCCACAATAGTTTGCGAGGCACATCCGTCATAATCAAAAGTGTATTTCCTGCCACCCGTTATCCTATTCCGCCGCACCTACAGTATCTCCAATGTGTTGCTGGAACGGTGCACTTTCCCCTTCCCGTCACCTTTTTTTGTTATTACAATCCCCCCGAAGAAGCCATTTCCAATGACCTCCTAGACCACATCTCCGCCCTACCCAATGCTATCCTCCTAGGAGATTTTAATGCCCGACATGCCCAATTCGGAGATTCCACGACCAATAGAAGCGGTATCAGCCTAACCAACAGTATTCTTACTCTACCACTGTTCCGGATAAGGAACACCAATCCCACCTTTATTAGTCATCAAGGTACCTGTATAATCGATCACATTATATGCATCGAGTCACTAATTCAGCGTATGTCCTCCCATTGCCACTTAGGTAAAACCATCACTTGGGACCAACTCTCCCTTCTCGTTAAAACATCCCTCGGCCCCGTCCCTCCTCCTTCAACTGACATTATCCGTAGAGATTTTCAAAACGCCGATTGGAATGTATTTGGCGAATACATCTCCAATAGTCTTCAGGCGTACGATATCCACACTCCCAACGATATCGAGAGGGCGGTCACTGACTTAACCTCTGTTATCGCGGAAGCGGTCGAAGCCTCAATTCCCCAAAAATCAATTGATATCTCCCGCAAACCTCTCCCACAATACATCGTAACCTTTATCAAAGGGAAGAGGCGAGTATATCGCGAATTCCTGAGATTAAGGCTCTCAAGACCGTATATAACCCATTAAGCGCCCTAATTTGGCGTGAAACCAACACATATACCGAAAAAAATGAGTCCAAGCCACCTCCAATCTCAACTATAGAGATTGCAAGAAGTTCTGGCACACCTTCAATATACTCACTAAAAGGAAATCCAAACCAAAGTCCCACCTAACCGATCCTCAGGGTAACTTAATTTCCAGCGATCAACACTAGCCCGAAATTTTCCGCCTCCACCTACAATCCGTCTATACTTCACCTAACGATCCCTCTTTCGATGACGACTATCGTCTAGAGCAAGACCTTGAGGATTTCAAAAACTCAGAATTACCCGAGAAAATCCCGGATGATAAGACCAGTTTTTCTGCCCAATTACTCCCACTCAAACCCTCAACTACTTTCAAAAAGCAAAATATCCGCCCCCGGACAAGACGGACTCATCAGATTTACACTCAGACCCCTACAACCCCCAGCGATCAGACGCCTAACGTCCATGTATAACAAATACCTCTCCCTTTCGTACTTCCCAACGGTGTGGAAATCTACCTCGACCGTCATGATTCCTAAAAACTTCTCCGACCTGACAGAACCCTCATCCTACAGACCCATCTCGGTCCTCAGCTGCCTAGAGAAATTCTTAGGGCAGATCCTAGCCCAAAGGCTGGGAGATCACATAGAATCAAATAACCTCTTACTCGACAGCCAGTTCGGTTTCCGACCTAATAGAACCAGTCAGGACCCATTGTTGAAAGTCCTAACTGAAACGTGACTAGCATGTAACCACCGATACTGTAACCTCGCCGTGTTCTTAGAGATAAAACAGGCCTTTGACAGTCTGGCATGCGGATCTTGTTCACAAAATCCAAGCATTAGCTATCCCCCCGAGCTCATGAAGCTCCTGCTGTCGTATCTCACAGATAAGGCGGTACGAGTACAAGTGGGTTGATCAACTTCTTAGAGCACCTGAACAGAATGCACTACAAGACCGAGTTTACTATGGAGGTGGAAAAAGATAACAAGCCACCGTTCCTAGATATACTAGTACGAAAGAGAGAAGATGTAAAGCTGGTACATACCGTTTTTAGAAAGGAATCTTACTTAGATAGATATCTAAATGCTGAGTCGCATTATCATTCGGCACTAACACAATCCGTAGTCAAAACATTGATCAAAACCATTTGCAGATAAAGACAGCATAGCCGAAGAATTGGAGAAGTTGCAACGCGTATAAGAAAGGCTCTTAAACCCCAAAAAGAGAAGGAGAAAGTGGAGAATGAAGAGCAAACCAACAAAGGTACGTAAAAGGTACCACAGATAGAATAAGCAGAATACCCAAACGCAACATCAAAACCATATTCAAAATAAATAAAAAGATTGTTACGATGTTCCCAAAGCCCAAAATGAAAATTAACTTAGAAGATCAAGGAATTTAATACCATGTAAGGATTGCAACCGGTTTATATTGGACAAACAAACAGAAGAACCCGTGTGAGACGAAATGAACATCAACAAGAAGTTATGAAAACTACTCCAACATCGTCGTTAGTCCAGAATACGCAAAATACCTCACACATAAAAAATTTCCACTAAACAAGAAACATAGCAGGTGTCAACTACTTAACTGAACGGAAAATAAGAGAAACGGTTGAAATCGAGAAACCGCCTCAACTCGAGAGACGAGGGATAAAGGTTACCGAGTACTTGGAAAGTAGCATTAAACAAACACACACAACATCGAGCAGCACAACGAAACAACGAGGAAGAAAAGCGGGAAGGGGAAATCGGAGAAGTAAGATGTAACCAGGTCTATGAACAAAGAGAAGCAGCAAGGGTTAAATGGAGCTCTTACTAGAACATCAACAACGATACCCTACGAGAGGAGTCCGGAAGAAGAAACAATACATGGAATACTCGTGGAAATCTAAAAATCAACATACCGTTTGCAAGAACCTTTGTCTAAGCCGTAATGGAGCCCTCCTATTAAAAACACCACCCACAATCTTCTGAGGACTTTGTCCTTCCAAACTGAGCCTTTTGTTAAGGATAGCATAGCTGTCAACCCCCTTTAGGACTTTACCGCCAAACCGGGTTCCTTATATAAGCTGTTATAAAAGGGCCTTTATTGCTGCCAGGCTTCCTTAGGACTATACCGCTAAACCAGACTACTTGTTTAAGCTGTATAGAAGGCCACCACTGTTGAAAACAGGCTGATAAGACTTGCTTAGGACTTTACTACGAATTGAGTATCTTGTCCAGGGTGGTCTTCATACCGCCTCAGCGTATTGTTATTTAACCTGTTGTTTATCCTATTGTTGTCCAGCTGACCACTCTAGAATGCTGACTGCTGGTAAGATGGTGAAGGCCGTATGTCGGGCGTGGAAACTCTACCTTTGATGTCGGCTCTATGTATTTAGCCTATTATCCAGACTACTGTTATCTATGGAATCACTCTAGAAAACTTTATGAATTAAAAATGATATACGCTATATTTACGAATGTTGTGGACCACACCATTATTACTATCGTAAAATTTGTGAGGGTTGGTTTATGTCCAGAGGTGCAATCATACGTAAGCTCAAGGTTAATTCATATAGGTAAGAAAAATAGAATAGCTATGCTATCTAGTAATAAGAGGCTTACCGGGCCAGGCTGACACCATAGTTATCAGGCATATTTGCAGCTTTGTTACCTTTCTTCTGTATAAGTAACATTTTTAAACAGTAATACGTAATGAAACAGAGACAGGCAGAACCAACGTCATTAGGACTTTTACTGCGTGACCTCCCTTTTGCTTACATATTGTTTTAAATAGTAATATATAATGGAAGAGAGATAGCCGACGTCATATAGGAAGAGTTGCTGCTACACTACTGCATCATCACTTCGGATCACATTTAAATGGTAATACGTAATCGAAAACCTGAATAATTGTTCGTTCCAGGTAAACAGATACCCGTTTTTCATTTGCATACACATATGTATTTTGTGATTGTCAAAACATGTTTGCGCTCGAAACACACTTTTATATCCTTCACAGTTAGCTTTGATTCCTTCCTCTTTAGAGCGTGGTGGTATTGATTGACATGTAGCACAGGTTCCTTCACATCTATTATCGTTTTTGCTATTGAGAGGTACGAGGCATTCTCACAGCAATAACTGCATGCAAATACTGCTGTAATTATGTTATGATATTGCAATGACTATCGTGATATAATACATTGAGAATCTTCTCTGCACTTTACTCTGGAACATGACATCATGACCTTTCTTTCCATAAAGATATATGGTTAATTTGTATCCTTCAAGATACCTCTGAAATTATTGTAGCTCTTGTAGTCCACACCAGTTTGTTGGTATCACCACATTTACTTCTCGAATCAGTTGAAGAGCCTGTTCTATTTGCACATCCTCGCTATCACCAATTCGATTATAATTAGAGTTTTTTTCTGAATGTGCTTTACTGACAACCGCACTCAGTAAACACAGATTATCTTTATTGGATATGGTTATAATGCCTCGACGCCCGTCGCACTCCCCATACTTGTAAGTACTCGGTTTTCCTTTTCCCGAGGGTAAATAATTGCACAAACGTTACACGCAAGCCGCTAGAGTTGGACTGGTAATGGAGGATATTCTATCACATACATCACTGATACTAATCTCGCTAACAGGTTGAAACTGCATCTAGCCCTCTCCTTTCTTGAGATACTTCTAGCAGAACGAGAAACTCACCATATCTTGAGGTATCAATTAAGTATCTGTTTTATCTTAAACTCCAAGTACGCCCGTTTAAGTTAAATCGGCGCACTTTATGGTTATATCTTTTACTATAAAAAATTTTTACATACTAAGCCATTATATCATGTAACTGCTATTTTAATAACCTTCTTCAACAAAAATTAATTTATACATTAACCGAGAGCAAGTAAGGCGCCTAGGTATTTATTAATTATGCGCGGACCGCTAATTGATCGATTTAACGATTTCTCTACATGTTTTCCCGTAACCACCTTTGTTAGTTTCCTATAAAAATCTATAATTATTATATCCAACATCGTTTAGATTCCAAATAAAAAAAAAACACACACTGCGAAGATTGATCTGACGCTTGAGGAGAGTTTTGTATGGTTTTGTTAAATGTAGAAGTGTAATCGATAGTAGTACTGTTCCGTTTAGTATCTGGTTTCTGAGAAAATGTTATCAGTTATTAGGAAAGAACAAACTGTTTCTGAGAAACAACCTCAGGTTTGAAAAAACAGAAATGTGTGTTTAGGAAGCGTATACCTGTTTGGGTAGCACGGCTGTTTTAGTACACCCACGCCCGATACACAATATTTTATAAAATACCTTTTCAGGATCAAATACGTAGTTTCCAGTCACCTTTCACCATAAAACACATTAACAATAATTTTGTCTCATTACACCGGGGATTATCTGTGGTCTGTACATTAGTGTTAAATGTAAAAGGCAACCGGCACTAGTACGGCTACGTTTAGCGACCTATACTATGATTGAGAGTTACAACCTGAGTTTCAAGCTTAGAGAAATTACCTCTCAGGTATACCGTCTACATCTCCTTAGGAAGGAACACTATATGTACGTTGTAGTATCCGTACAAGTGTATTTGTTAGGTGGTCCCGCACGTTTCTGTTAAATGTAAGTATAGTCGATACTGCGGATACGTTAAGGATTTTTTTCTTAAAAAACTGCCATCAGTTATTAGGAAACAAGTACCATTTCGTGAAAAATTAGTATCAGTCTTTGGAAAATAGTTACCTTCCTTTGAGCTATTTCGACCTGTTTTTGAGAAACAGGTATCTGTTTTTCACCTGTTTTGAGCTGTTATTGGAAGACCGGTACCTATTTTGGGCTGTTTTTGAGCTGCTTCTAGTAAACATTATTGAGGGTCACAGCCAGGCTTTCAAGCTGAAAAAATTACTCAAGACCTCTCATGTATACTCATTTCGTTTGTTAAGAATCAATAGACGTTTTAATATTATCCGTATCAATTCGATTGCCTGTTTCCATAAAATGGCACGCTAGCAAAGAAGAGGTTGTATTAGTTCTATTGCTAGTTGGTGTTCTTGCGCTTTTATGGTGTGTCTTCGATTTGTTTGACCAACGTAGAAACGATCTCACCGAACAACAAGTTTTGTAAACTCTGACTTTCACCGGAAATGTACTTGACTTTCGGAAATGTATTAGCGGAAATATGAGAGGTACTTTTGATTCAACAGTTTTGTATCTGGATGTTATTGTAAAGATCCAGAAATCCTTACAAAATCGTAAAATTAATGAAAAATGCTCCGGTGCAGTTTAATAATTAATTATTCCCCTTCTTACGTAGTTAAGAAATCGTTTTAGATTTCGACGCAAGAACCCCACCAAAGCGCCACCTCCATTATTCTCGTCGATTCATGTTAGACCGCGGACTATATAACCGGAACGGCGACGCGCGATTAATCAGGGCAGCCGAACCTCGGTTACGAACGTAAGCCCCTATCCAGCGTAAGCGTTTTGTGATTTTTATTACAGTCGCTTAATTTCACAAAAAAGAACTTAGCGTTTTTCGCTAATCGTTTCCGGCATCGTGATCTTCGCCGCTTCGGAGTTAGATCTGTGACTGCTAGCATACAGATAATACGAAGAAGCGGTCATCAGTAGAGGAGCCGCAGCCTAGCCGCAAGCAGGAGCCGCCGGAATATAGCAGCAGCAGCGAAGAATTCCAGAAGCATCCAGGACACCGCCAACACAGGACCGACGTCGTAGGTTACCGGTTAATAAAAAATAATTTTTAATTAATTTTATTTTTGTTTCAATTTAACAATTGCTTTCCTCCTTTTCTATTTGGAACTCTGATTTCCAAGTCTTTATTCCTCAGGGTGTGAGACAGCACCTCGGCGGAGACCCTGCCTTCTCTTAAACACCTTTATTTCTTTTTACTTCTTTCTACTACCCTAATTAACAACAACCGTGAGGGTTAAGCAAGGTCGCCACCGAGCTACCATAACTGTTGTATCCCCAAACCCCGACGCCGCCTGTCTACCCACATCACCAACCACATCCCAAACTCCTTACACCTATACACACACACTCGCCTCACCACCACCATACTCACGCACACATTCCCATTCAAACGCCTCTTCCATATCGACCACATCCACACATTCCTACATTTCTACACGTTGCACCTCTTCCACAAAACCACCCAAACCCGCTCACACACACATACCCGCTCTCTTACCTACACCTGTTCACACACACATACCCGCTCTCCTACCTACACCACTCTTACCTACACCTTCCCCTGCCTTGATTCCTATACCCGATTCCCCCAATACTATACCTGCACGCTTCCAATCCTCGAGATATTGCGTCCGCAATATCCCAAAATCCATTAAAACCCAAAAATCCCTTTTAATTCCTTGAAATCCTTCAACCTTCCCTGGTTGAACTTAACGTTCAACCACAACCAAACCTGTCTCTTAGAGACCTCCTCTCCCTTTCCGGATGGTACGCAGCTTAAAATGCGACACCACTTCGGCGACCGAACCGTTACCCTCACCCAACTCTCTGGTCCCGCCTACCTAACACCACTCCTAGAGCTCCCTCCTTTTCCTGCGTGATTCGTCACGTAGATAAGGACATCATAGCCCAAGAGATCCTTGATGCGATTGATCTTCCACAAGTGAAGAAGGCCGTTCGCATCACCTCAAAGGCCACAAACACCTCAACTTCCCTAATCCGGATCGTATCTCCCTCCCAAATCACCCTTGAGTTCCTCCTCGCGCAGGGTGTCATGATGTTCGGGCGACACTACCGGTGCGAACCCTCCTTAATCCTGCAACTACTCCCCAAGTATTGCTCCACCCGCACACAGGTGGAGCATACCGCTGAGGAGTGTCCTACCCGGTCCATCCGCTGTCTTAACTGTGGCGAAAGTCACAGATCTACCTCGTGTAAATCCTCGGCAAACCTGAAGTGTAACAACAGCAGTTCCCCGTCAAAGATGGCACCCATCGACCCTATCCTGTATGAAGAGTCCGACTCCGAAGACACGGCCTACCTGAATCCACTTCCCTACACCAAAACCCTTTCCATCAAGGACTTCTTACAAATCCTTACCCACTCTTTGACCCAGATGTTCCCCCACCAGCGAGATAGGGTTATCCGAGCCTTAGACTCGCTATCCCGCAACTTCTTCCAACGGAGGATCAGCAACTGCCTATCCGGTACGCGGATAAAGGTCGATGTTGTCCGCCAACCCAATCCTTAACTCCTTCCCAATGGATATCCTATCAGGGACCATTAATGCCAGTGGCGTTCGTCGGAAACGCCCCTTAATCAAACACTTCTTACACTCGCATAATATCCATATCCTTTCGATAACTGAAACCAAACTCACACTAAGATGCACCCTTAATTTCAACATCTTTCTCACCTATTCAAACAATAGCTAACATGGAACCGACCTCTTAGTTATAAATTGCTTCCCATCAATTCCCTTTTAACTTCCAGCGCACCTGCAGCATCTCGAATGCGTTGCTGCGACGGTGCACTTTCCCACTCCTATAATATTTATTTCCTACTACAACCCGCCTGGCCACAACACCCTCTCCAATGACCTCTTAATTTACGCTTCTAACCTTCCAAATGCCGTTATACTAGGTGATTTCAATGCCCGCCCTACCCAATTTGGTGACACCGCAACTAACGGCAACGGTAACAGGCTAACTTCCGCTCTGTTGCAGTTGCCGCTCTTGCGAATCGTCAATAAATACATTTAAAAAATGTTTTGTTCAGTACATGTTCAACAAATGATGAGGATTAACACTTAAAACAAATTGAGTGAGTTATAAATTAAGGATTCTCTCATAGAGTTGATTTATGCTACTATTGTGTAATGTGGTGGTCATTGTATAAGTAATAATTATTAACTTTCAAGGTTAAGTGGTAGAGTAGAAAGCTATTAGGTAGCCAACTGACATTCACCTTGGGATTCGACTGTTGATTTTTTTTCAAAGTTGAATAAAGACTATTATTATTATTAAGTTCATGATAATATGTACATAACACACAACAATCAATAATTAGCGCAAACGTTTATTTTCTTTTATAGTTTTTCGGTTTCACAAATATCTGAAGAAGTATTGTTTACATAATGTGTATTCAAAATGGAATCAATGATTCTGCCTACGGTTTCTTGGACTATGGGATCGTTAACAGCATTGTACACTTTATTAATGCAATTTTCAAGCTGTAAGGCGTACTGTGGATTAATTCCGAGGATAGGAAACTAAATAAAATAAGGAAAATTCACTAAATATACATCAATACCTACTCACGCTCAAACTTTGAATAGAAGTTTTCAATGATGTTTTATATCCACGAAAATAGCTGTACTCAGTATATAAATCAAGCTGTGAATTTTTTATGGCAAAGCTTAAACGAACTCCTTTTTAACAAATTAATAATTCATAAATTGTCGTATACCTCGCGCTACCTTTTCCATAAATAATTGGAAGATTACTTTCCCATTTTTCAATCTTACCAGAAACTTCAGGAACCTTAAAATTAAAATGGGTAGCTAAAGAGAGTGTTCCAGGATTCACCATGGTATTAGTTTTTATATCGGAAAAGCCTTTAATGCTTATCTGTTTAAATCTTAGGCAATATCTGAAAACACAGCACTTTATGAATGAATATGAATAAAGATCTTACCCAAATAAATTGATAAAATTAAGTGATGGTATATAGATAGGATCGAAATAATTTAACACGTCGTTAATCGCAGCGATCATGTTTTGAATAAAATATATTTTGATTGGTAACCTCTGAGAATCAATAAAATCATTTACTTGTCGTCTAATTTCTTCTGGGTCAGATAAAACAACGTTCATAGTAGAAAGCCAAAAAAGAACAACAACAAGTTTCATAGTTGTGGCTAAAAACAATCGTTTACTCAAAAAAGAAGTAAGATTTGTGCTTACGTGTAAATATGACCACTATCTTGAAAAAATTAAAACGTAAACATAAAAAAGAAAAAGCTATTAGAAGTGTCACATAATAAACGTAGCTAATGCACACATTTTATGAAACTATTAAACGCGTCATCTATAATAGTGCTGTATTCTTTTGTTTTCGCTACAAATGCACATTTTAGTGTTTAATAATGAAATATTTCCATATTCCATTAAAAGTTTAATATTTATTACTTTAATCAGTCTTTGAGTCTGCTATATCCCAAATATTTTCACATAATTCTTATTTTTGCTGCAATACTCAACGAGAAAACTAAAAGATACGAGATAATATATTCTTTTATATTAATTACACAACCTCTTTTGTAATACGTTTATAATGAAAATAGGCAGCGTTATAAAAACTACGATAATGATTTATATTAAAAGATATGTAGTTGCCTATTTGATAAACAAATTTGTAAGGTCGCCGAGTGAGAAAGCATAAACACAGTTTACGGGGTTTAAATCCCATTTCATTAATTTTTAATGGTTGTTTGGTTTCGTAGAGAAAAGTTATTTGAAATTGAATTATTACACCTACACACTCACACACGCACATTCATACACACACGCACTCACCTTGTAATATTTGTGTCAACTCAAGAATATTCCTCAATTGTGGAACTTTCGATAAAATATACATGGCACAGCTATCTCCTAAGGATGATGTAAAACTGAAAATTTTACGGAACCCACCATACTGAGGAATCTATGCATATTTCTGTATGGCGGTGCTATAATAGGATGCTAAAGTGAACTGTGTAAAGATTGATGCCAATTTACTAATACAAATTGTGCTTAAATCAGTCAAGTTTAAAATGCAATTATATGTTCCGATTTTATCAGCCAGGGGTCAATATAATATAAGATTTTAATGATACTTGTCAATAAAATTAATATAAATTTTGAAAAAATGTTAAAAAATAAAACAAACTAAACAGCGTTTAAAAAGTCACGTACTGGTCAATCAAAATTGCACATTAAGTTTCGCAAGAGTATGTTCAACGCAGCCAACTTCTTAAAATGGATACAATAAAATTTAATACAAAACAAATTTAAATCAACTTTGATCGGGTAAAAAACCTAGTTCAATTGTATTAGAATATCTAAATCATATAAAAATTATTGAAATAGAATTTCATAGTTGTCCTAACAAATTATTTAAATTTTCATGTAGTTTTGCGCGTAAAATAACCACATGAGCTTAGGAAAGAAACCAAACTTTAAGGAAAGTTGCTTATTTGAATTTTTGTTGGTGATTCGAGATATTGCTTTGCTACATCTGTAAGGGTAAAATCTATAAATATGACGAAGGAAAAAAATTTTTAATTTTCAAATTTTCGGCCTTTTTTACCTTCCAACCTGCATACACATATGTTGGTATAAAAGGTTTTGCAATTAACTTTTTTTCACTATCGCTAAATCGACTTATGAGCCTATATTACAACTTTTGGCCGTTTCGCCAAGATCAGCCATGATGTCTGGATGTGTGTGTGTTGTGTGTGTGTGTGTGTGTGTGTGTGTGTGTGTGTGTGTGTGTGTGTGTGAGTGTGTGTATATGTGAGTGTGTGTGTGTGTGTGTGTGTGTGTGTGTGTGTGCGTGTGTGTGTGTCTGTGCTTGCACGTGTGACTGTGTGTGTGTGTGTGTGTGTGTGTGGTGTATGTGTGTGTGTGTGTGTGTGCGTGTGTGTGTCTGTGCTTGCACGTTTGACAGTGTGTGTATGTGTGTGTGTGTGTGTGTCTGTGCTTGCACGTGTGACTGTGTGTGTGTGTGTGTGCGTGCGTGCGTTCGTGCGTTCGTACGTTCGTGCGTGCGTGCATGCCTGCGTGCGTGCGTGCTTGAGTGCGTGCGTGCGTGCGTGCGTGCGTTCGTGCGTGCGTGCGTGCGTGCGTGCGTGCGTGCGTGTGTGTGTGGATGTATGTTAATATCCCGAACTAAAACACCTATGTACTTAAAATTAGGTATGTAAGCTTGTTTTCATTTCGATTGGAGCTGATTAGATTTTGAGGGAAATCCAACGGCTGAAAGGGGGTTTATTATTATGGGCAGTTTTTGGGTTTTATTAAATATTTATAAAACAGCTGCATATTTCAAAGATGAAAATATCTAGATATGAAACTTAAAAATATAGATTAATTGTGTTTCATGTAATGTTTTGAAACGACGCGACGCGTAATTTGGCGGCAAAAAAATTCCTAAGGTAGAATTTAAGTGTTAGTTAAAATGTTTTCAATATCTAAATAACCAAAAAAAAGGTGTAGATATTTTTCAAAGAGTATTTAATTTTACATAACTTTTCTTTGTAGTTTCTCAATATAACGCAAGATAAGTCTAAAAATTAAATGAATATGAATGAAAATGGTTAAACTGTATCATTGGCTTCTTATAAAAGCGGGCGGCTTTGGCATATATTTATGTCTATTAATCTCTATCTTAAATTAGATTATTGTCTTTGTTTCTATAATGTTGACTGTTTTCGTTATGAACTTGTTGTATAGTTATCCTAAAAATTATAATTAAAATGATTTCATTCCTTTTCAGTTTTTAAGTGAGTATTAGATGTCTATTAACCAGTGTCTGACATAAAGTTTTAAACGTCTGTTGGGCGTAAACTATTGTGCCTGTGTGTGTGTGTGTGTGCGTGTGCGTGTGCATGTGCTTGTGCGTGTGCGTGTGCGTGTGCGTGTGCGTGTGCGTGTGCGTGTGCGTGTGCGTGTGCGTGTGCGTGTGCGTGTCCGTGTCCGTGTCCGTGCGTGGATGCGTGTTGATATCCACGGTAGCGAAAATACCTACGTACTTAAAATGTTGTATTTAAGCTTGTTTTCATTTCGCTTGGGGTTGATTAGATTTTAGGAGGAATCCAGTGGCGGAGAGGGGGTTCAGTAGGGACAGTTTTTTGTTTTTATCAACTATTTCTAAAACAGTTCCAGATTTTCTTCAAATATATAAAAATACCTAGATGTAGACCTTAAAGATATCGATTAATTATGTTCTATGCAATTTTTACAATTATAAGATTTGACTAAAGGTACAAATGTGTTGTGCATTTAAGTTAGACATGTTCAACAAAGAAGTGGTCTCTACTCGCTTTCCTTTAAGGGAACAAACCAACAAAGTAATTTATATTTAATTTACATTTATAAATTTAAATGTAAATGTGAATAGATATGGTCTACAATTATTTAGTTATTATTGAACAGCCAAAGAATTTCTTAAACCATATTTAAGCTTGGAACTTAACAAAAAGGAGGATAAATGTTAAACGTTTACAATAATTAATAATCTTAAATTGGGATAGTATTCCAAAATAAATAGTGTAGCCCAAATTTACCTTAACCTATCCTCAATCAAGCCAAACAGCTGATTAGTTGTTCGAATAAAAAAAAACAATTATGTCTTAAATACAGACAGAAAAATAAAATGGATCAAGAAACCAATAGTATGGTGAACCAAAAGTAAGAAATCCTATGTTTTTGTATAATATTGAAATAAGTCTCATGCTGAAAGTAGATTTGATTCTTTTTAATGAAATTCATTAAAATTATTGATAGAATCAATAGCTTGTATCAGAACTGATAGGATAGCTGATAGGATTTACATAGGAAATTTCAATGTTTATCTGTGATATTTCACAATAAATTTGTGCTTATTGTTTAGCTTACATTTGGATAGTCGATTTTTAACTTGGAGTTCATTATTCCAGTTTAATGCAGACCAGAGTAGAAAGTAACACTATATTAAATAGGAAAGAAGTGTTTGGTCGAACTTAATTCGTAGTAGAGAATAAAGCTTTCAATGATACTGTCATTGTGGCATGGAGATTCTGCATGTTTGACAGTAAATTTAAAAGAGATCAATATACATGTTTCAATACCACAATTATTTTATGTAATGATAACAAAAAATTAATTTGTGATTGTATAGAAGGTGTATAACACACCAACCGTATATTATTAACCCAATTCATAAATAATTTGAATCTAAATCAATGTTGATGATTAAAGGTCAGAGTATAATTTAGTTAAATTGTTAATGTAAACTTCACAGTATTTATATTGACGGGTAGATTTCGCAACCTTGTACTATTATTACATCGAATAATGTAGAAATAAATTCAATTCAGGTTACGTTTTAGTAAATCATTGATTCTCCGATAGCTACAAAATATTGATAAAACTGGAGAATCACAATTCAAATTAAGATTACCTGAGTTGTTCATGGTTAGTATCGATTAGAAATTAGCATATAACAGTACCAATACTCGATATCGAAGATAAGTTTGAAGTTTGTTGATTATAAAATTCAGGACTATTGAATTATTGTTATTTGTCGAAGTGTAACAATTCATGTTGAACGTAAGTTATAATTACATGACGTTCATATATTAAAGAGCTAACCTGGGTAAATAATAAATAATAATTGTCTCATTTTATCTTACTCAATCATAATAAACACAATTGCATAGAAGTTTCATTACAATTTGTCCCCCACTGTGGAGGCAAAGGATTACGTTAAATTTTAATTTTCAAACGAATCATTACAATCTAGAGCCCATCGTGTAGGGCG
The DNA here is from genome assembly GCA_036346205.1 of Vesta saturnalis. Classification (NCBI taxonomy): domain Eukaryota; kingdom Metazoa; phylum Arthropoda; class Insecta; order Coleoptera; family Lampyridae; genus Vesta; species Vesta saturnalis. The sequence goes on from JARFJB010002519.1 coordinate 300,162, forward strand.
CAAATGCCCTGTGCTTCATTACAAATTGTCTCCCAAAGCATCGGCATAGATTAGCCGTTACATAACAACCTGTCGTCCAACCCGTGGGGCTTAGTCGCTATAGCTTTATCATTCATTATTACAACACAAATAGAATTAAAATATATTCCTTTTTGTGAGTTTTTTTATAACTTTTGTATTTAAAATAGTAACTACATTGTTGAAATAATACCACAAAAGAACAATATCTCTGAAATGCGAAAGGATTTCGAAAATGTAAAAATCATTGTGCACAAAATCAAATGGCGAACAATAATCTGCAAAAATATTTGGCATTGCGATTAAAAAAATATCTGTGAGATCATCGATGAAACAATTATAGGTACGTTGTAAATTAAGGACAAACAACAATGCATCTCAATGCAACAATACAAAGCAAAACAGTTCAGTACAGTACGTTAAAATTCATGGTTGCGTCCCTGATATAATTGCAATTAAGTATCTAAGCATTATCCACGATCGAGGATTAATAGTCAGAGTGTATGAATAAATGTGTCAGCACGAACATAAAATTATTCAGGTTATAACAACCAATCTTAATAATAATCTTTAAATACATATTTACTTTTGAACTTATTCGGTCATAACAAAACTTATAATAAATAAATACACCAATACATCAACAACGGTGCAGTCGAGACAAGCCCAAAGCTCGTTCTACCCGGTTCTGTTTCGAGGACGTAAAACAACAGTAAACAGTGGTGGCGAATCCTGGAGTTGATGTTGATACTTTATATAGAGAAAAAACCAACTAGGATTGCTACGTATCAATTTATAACTGTAGATACAGATGGGTGGCGATGTAGCTAATCGCTATTTTAAGAGGAAGGTTGATTTATGACTACACCACAATCCACCTTCAGGTCTCTCACAATGCTTCGTTGTATCAAATAGTAGTCGTATAGAGCCCGTGTATACCGTAATTTACGAAAAAAAGGTAATTACAATCTCAGAAAGTATCCATGCCGCGTTAAAGTTTAATCTTATCAAAAGCTGTTTATCACAAAAAACCTATCACATAGTGTGTAATGGATTTATTGTACTAAATTCCAAGTGATGTACCTACTAAATTTTGATTTAAAAGAAGGAAAAAATATACGTTTTGGGCTTGCAATGAAAACCACAACCACAACAACAAACTCTATTGTAGTTTTGGTGTTTTCGTCAAAATATGTGTGAAAGGAATTACCACAACACCATCTCATCTTCCCATTTTATGGATTATCACGTTACTAATCGACCACACAATATCCAACATTGTTCTGAAAAAAATATTTATAGGCATCTAATTGATGCACTACAATAAATCTTGTCTGCTCTGTTGCATTTTTGGGGTAATTTATAGGAATTTGTATTAAAATAGACAGTAGAAAAAATCCAAAGTTAAATATTTATTGTTATGAATTCAAATCGTAAAAGGGTACATTTTCATATTTATTTAAAATTGTTGCAAAGGAAGTAAATCAAGACCAATCGAGTTGATCTCTCAAAGTAGCGAAACACTATGAAGTAAAATACCGAAAATTCCGAAACTTTCCCGGGCTTGCTAATTTTCCGAGCCTAAACAAGTTGGGACGTGCAGCAAAATTTCGGCAACTGGGCGATTTCCCAACAAAATTAATAAATGAATCATTTTTAAGCTCCTTTTGCCACAAGTGACCAACATTGTGACACCATAATATGTTCTTATTCACACAGACAATGCATTTTGCTGTTTCTCCAACGAAAACGGCCTATAAATAAAGTTTTTAGGCGTGTTTGACTTTAACTCTAGAAACATAAAATCTCGGTTTTTGTCATCAAGGTAACACTTTTGGCCGTTTTCCTAAATAATGGCGACTAAATAATTTACATTAATTAATTTAGAAATCCTGGGTTCCCATACATGAATAATACCACAAAATCATAACTTGTTATTGGCCATCCAAGCAAGGCGTTTGAAAGTTTTGCTAACGCTATAGGCGTATAAATAAAACTATATTTTGCCTCAAACGACGTCCAACATCCTAAAACCATAACATTATAAATTTACTCATCAGTACAGTGCGTTCGGTGAGTTTTCTAACAAAATTGGTAAATAAATAGTTTCTTAACCCTCATGTGACCACAATAATTAATTCAAAATTAGTGTGTAAATAGAACAGTTAGGCATGTTTGACCACAAGTGGTTACCAAGCCCTAAAACGATAAAATATTGCTTCTACCAATTGATGCGATACCATAAAATTGCAATGTCGTCCATCGAGGCAATGCGTTAGGCCGTATTTTCAACGAAAATGATAAATAGGTAGTTTCTTCGTTTCTTTGGTCTCAAATAACCAACATCGTAAAACGATATTTACCCAAAAGGACAATAAACCGTCCCAAGGTGTGTACAATACCGAAAAATCACAAGATATGTTTTTGTCCATCCTGATGGTGCGATTGAACCGTCCTCCAGCGAAAATAGTTTGTAAATAAAGTTTTCACGCATTTTATCCGAAATAATTGCCAAAACCCCAAACCCATAAAGTCTATTTCTTTCCTTTCGAGGCAACAGGTTTCGTGCTTTTCCAATTTTTACCATTGATGCAATATCGTTGGAGGTTTGTCTAATAAAATTGGCAAATAAATAGTTGTTTGTCTTTTGACTCAAATGACCAATATCGTAAATCTATAACATCTAGTCATTGCTCAGACAAGCAGTTGGCCGTTTCTACAACGAAATTGTTGTGTGAACCATTTTTTGGAGAAACTTGCTACTTTTCGCATCTAATAGATCTGGCAACACAGCTTGCTATTGGAGATGGCGCTACATACTGAAAAAAGTACTGGTTGCCACAACTATACGTGTATATACAGCGTAAATATATGTGAATTCTGACAACCTTTACACAATTATACTAAAAATAATCTTCTATGTTTATTTTTAATTTGAAATAAGAAACAGAGGGACAATTGACGTAAAAACCCTAGACGTTTGAAATGAAAATGACAAAACTTTAAATCTTTGGTAGAAGTAAAGAAAACCTTTCTTAAAGTTGTAGCATCGTGTGTCGGTTGCCACAAATTTTGAAGGTGTCAGAGTACAGGTATTGTTATGGCTCTAAATAATTAATTATAAATAATATAATTTAATAATTAATTCTTATTTTAATAATTAAATTATACTGCACCGAACTAGCTCAATTTATCTCAATTGGCGATAGAGTCCATTAGCTTTAACGCTTATTGTTGGCAAATAAAATAAAGGCAACTCGACGAATAATGCAACGATGCAAAAAGCAATAAACTCCGTAATCCAGGAGGCAGAGAGCGTAGGGTTTAAAATGTCACCTTCAAAAACAGAATGCTTACACTTCTGCAAGCTACGACATCCACATTACCCTCCAAACTTGTACTTAAAGGATCAGCGAATCAAGGTAGTAACGCATCACAAGTTTCTAGGTTTAATATTTGACCAGTCACTTTCATGGAAGTTACATCTAGAGTCCATAACCCAAAAGCACGCAAATCTCAACCTTGTGAAGTGCCTAGCAAACTTGAACTGGGGTGCGGATAGGAAATACTTTTACGTGTTTACAAAGCGCTAATCTTATCAGTCTTCGATTATGGTTCAATCGTATATAGTTCGACAGCAACATCCAATCTAAAACAATTAGACACTTTACAAAACGCATGTATACGATATGCGATAGGGGCATTTCCAACTAGTCCTGTAAGTAGCATTCACGTGGAGTCAGGAATACTACCATTAAAGTATAGGAGGTTGTGGCTGACAGTAAAATATGGAAAACGTATTCAACAAAATCCAAATCACTTTACATATACAATATTATTTAAGCCATATCAGCCCGGCTTAATAAAAAAATTTAATCAACCGATTAATGCTCGGCTAAAGGAAACAGTTCGTGCACTAAATTTAAACTTAACACCAACGCTAAATGATAATAAAATAAAAATAGTATCTGGGACAAATGGCAAGAAGAATGGGAAGAACAAAATAGATTTTAAAAGACACATGCCAATCGCACAAACTAGACAGCCACTTCCACAAATGCCTAGAAGATACAGTGTAATTTTGACACGAATACGAATTGGGCACACAAAATCACCCACTCGTATATACTAAACAAAACAGAGAAACCAACATGTGACAGATGCAATAAAATATTAACAATACAACATATATTTGAAGACTGTAACAAATATAAAGAAATAAGAGAACGGTCAAACTTAAGCAATAGCGTACAGAGCGATTTCCAGATAACAACCGCAAACATAAATAAGATATTTATATTTCTCAAAGAGACAAACCTACTAATTGAAATATAGATGCACATATAAAGACTTGTAAGCACTTACAAGGCGAATAACCTAGCTGTTAAAGCCTAAATAAAAAAAAAAAAAAAAAAATAATTTCATCTTTGAAGTTATTTTAATTTCGTTAAAATATAATTGTGAAATCAAGGAAAATTTTATTTCTAACATGGAAATGTTCTTTGTCAAATAAATTGTAAATTAAACATTGGTTGGTATATGAAACAGACCTTAGTTAGACCTGCACAATAACGCATGCGTAGCGTCCTAACTGAATTAATTAAAATGCAGCCTGTCAAAAATGTCGATAAACGATCTAAAATATGTGAGTTCAATTCTGTTTTGTTCAAAAATAAAATGATAATGTTGATAATAACACGAAATCAAACGAATAATCAATGCAATAAATGGGTTATGAAAATAAAATTTCACTCACATGTGTTACTGTATTTTTCCAGAGATGTTTTTATTTGGTTGGTTCCATATTTGAATATTGTACGTAGACTTCTTCCCATGTGTAGTCGATGATACTGCTTTGCTGTTCACAATGGTGCTGTATACATTTCCATAATTTATCCAAGTCCAATTTGTTGATGAACGACCTTTCCTTGTGGTAAATATGATGTACCGTAATATTGCTTATATATTTTCCATTAAGCACTTTATTTTAAATCGTATATTTAAATGTTGGTTTAAATGTTTATAAAATTTTTCGATATTAAATTTATATTTTGTTTTCATATAAATTTTAATTAATTTCACTTTTATTTTAGATCACGTTATGGGATCTAGTTTATTAACACTACGCGTCGCTTTCAAAGAAAATAAACATCAACTCCAAATAACTGAATAATGTTATTAACATGAAGGAAGAAAACACATCAACCGTTATTTGAATACGAATTCAAATCGAAACAATTTTATTATAATCGACAATTTATATCGGTAACCTAATTTTTAAATTGAGTTATAGGTTAAAACAATTGTTTCTGAGGTCTCGACTATATATTGATTGCGTTTCAAAAGTCCAATACTATAAACGTAGCTTGTAACTTACATGTTAACACCAACAATATTAACACTTTCACTTGTTAGTCATAAAAATTTCAAAAAGCAAGAGAGCGAGAAATCAGGAGCAATTCCTTTTAAACATGTCTCTTAGGTATCAAATTTTAACTTTTTCTGTACCATACACATAAAAGATCCAAGCATCTGATTGGTCTAAACAAAATTGTTTAGCTATAACTTTCTTAAAATAAGTCAGATTTACTTTTTGAAAACAGATTCGGAATCAAGACAAAATTCCGCATAAAATGTACCTCACAAGCCTTATTTTGCTTCGAAGCTTTTCAATTTGACGATTTATAATCTAATTTTACATATATCTAAGAAATTCTATATTTTACACCTAAACTAATTACATATTCGTAATCTACATGAAAAACTGTATCAGAATACATTTAGCTTAAACCATAGAACTTATTTTTAACAGAAATTCCTTTTTCATATTAGAATTTTAGGTAGTTAACCCCACGCTTCTAATTTTATGTTCATATAACCTGTACATTGTAAATTCTTTATGAAAACGAGGGAAATCTTCTATTAATTGGTTTTATAATTTATTTTAAGCTTAAATTATCCTAACAAAACTATAAATTTACAAAATTCTTAAAATTAATACTTAACCTAATTTATTACAATTTTACTCATAACTTGCGTTTAAAAAGTCCAAATTACTTGAAATGTTACTTTATGAAGTTTTTATAACTGTGTTTAACATTAACACTGTTTACTTTCGCTCTATAGTCTAAAACTTTGTCCATTCAGAAATCCATATTGTTTAACACATTTATGTAGATTTTGTACACGAAATGTAATTTTATATAAAATATCTCATTGTAGACATATAGTTCATGTTCTAGTTAATGTTTATAACGCACTACCACTTCTCCTGCACTTTTTGTACACCTTGTCTGTGAATTATAACTATACAGTGTTCGTATCATAACCCTTTCTTAAAGTTTGTATAGTTCTTGCATTGTAACTAAATCTATACATGTTCTACATATTATTATTAATTTACTTCATGTAATTAATATCTGTAAGGTTTCTAAATTGCTTAAATAATTTGAATAAACTGTAAAATTTACTGAAATATGTTCTACGAAACAAATCGTACTCACAAATATCAATCGTTCTGACTTTCCTCACAAGCTACTGGTATAGCTCATTGCTTTTTATGAATAAACAAACTTGTGCAAATTCCACAAGGCCTGTTTCGTTAAATTAAAACCATATTCTCTCACTCGTCTACTAATTTACTTATAAAAACGCAGTGTATACATTCTCCAATCTATTTAAATTTGGCCACCATAAAGAATATAAGCTTGTTAACTCTTGCCCCTGTGTGAATCTTATTCCTAACCATCTCAGTATACTGTACGCATAAGTTGTGTTGTGCCTAACACATACACACACATGCACACACAAGCACACTCACACGCACGCACACGCGCGCGCACACACGCAAACACACATACCATGTTTTTCAAAAAAAAAGTTGTGATACTGTTCAAAACGTTTTTAATGAATCGTTTATGTTAAAAAAACTTTTCCATGGCAACCCCTAACATGATGAGCATAAGCATACCATGACCAACATAATTATTACATTGTTCTGAAGCGAAATTATATTACTTAAAAGCTTGCATATGAAGTCAAACCATAATTTACAGGTGATGTGATTACGAAGTCTTGAACAACTCACGGCCGACACGCAAATAACGGACTTGGTTGATTATAAAGCTCGGCTGTTGTCACGGTTTACAAACGTCAACCGCATCCATTATTTGCTACATATCGGCCTTATGACGTCAATATTTATAACGTTTACTGATTTAATGTCTTCAGAAAATTGGTACTATTTTAAAGCTCGAGAAGTGTAAACGAACATGTACTACCTTTAATAATGTTTTAACCCTAGAAGGCTGGTCATTCGTTAATTTTACGACGCGGAACGTGATGCTGTGTGCGTCTCAGTAGTAATTTAGTCATAGACTAGCTAATGGTGGGTGCGTTACTCGAATATTTGATTTCCATATAGATTTTTTTACTCGCGTCGTAAAATTTACGAAACTCCAGTTTTTGTGTTAGGATTTATTTTTGAAGTTTTCTTAGCTCCTTTTGCTTGCTCTCAAATAAGTGAGGGTTTCGTTTTGTTGTATTTTGAAGCACAAGTTGTTTATAGTAACATGGGACAAAAACATTTAACAGAGAAAGAAACCAACGATAAAATTCAGTACATTATGAATAGTCAGAAGAGTGATCTAGATGCTTCAAAAGTTCCGCTACAACCAGCCAAGCCAATTCATTTGAAAATTACATCGATCAAGAGGAAACTGCAGTGGAAATCGAGCAACTCACTGAAGCAGTGTGAGTACCTGAAACACTCAATGAAAACTTTTCTTCTCCCCAGTAAATTATAAAACTTAGAAAGAAAGTCAGCTCGAAATGTTGTCCATTTTATACCGAGCCCCAAAGGAAGTGCAAAAAATTACACTGATGTTGAGAAACGTTTTTTAAATTTTTCTTAGATAATATATAGATACTATTTTGTACCAATCAAACGCTGAAGTTACTAGGCAAAGTGAAAAATATCACGGCCATGCCAACATTTTTTAGATGACCAAAAATGAGTTGAAAGCATTATTTGCCATTTTGCTTATGTCTGCACCTATCTATCTACAAAATATACGTTTGACAGTAATATACCTAAAAAAGTTTATATGGGGTGCATAAGTAACAAGCGTTTTAAATTTCTGATAAACTGTTTATGATTTGACGTCAAAGAGACAAGCGAAGAAAGAAAGCAGGGCGACCCTTTTGCACACATTCGTGACTCATCGGATATGTTTATTACTATGTGTATGGAGTCATATACACCTTCTTCTTACCTTACTATTGATGAGCAATCAGTAGGTTTTCGTGGACGTTCTCCCTTTAGAATGTACTTGCCCGATATACTCAACCCGTATGACATCAAACTCGAGATGATGTGCGATTCCTCTTCGAAATATATGGTCGATGCTATACCTTATTTGGGTACAAATACCAATGGTTTGTCACTAGGAACGCATTATGTACTGGAACATACTAAATCAGTATATGGTTCTAGCTGAAATATTACCATAGACAATTTGTTTATATCAATCAGCTTAGGAAAGGAACTACTGACGATTAGTGTAAACTCACAATTATAGGGAATCTTCGTACAAACAAAAAGGAAACGCCGAAAGAATTTTTGGATGCAAAAAACAGGAACGTCAATACCTCCATGTTTTGTTTTGACAAAAAAAAGGCCTTAATTTTTTTATATGACCAAGAAATATAAGATAGTTTTACTGCTTTCAACTTTTCAGAAGACGCTGATGTTTCAAAAATAACTGGCAAACCGACTACAATGGGAAACTAAGGGGGGAGTGGACACATTTGATCAAATGTGTTCAAATATGAATGACTGTCGTAAAATACGGAGATGGCCTATGTGTATCTTCTACGACATGATAAGTATCACCTCGTATGTCATTTATATTAGAAACATGGTACATTCTAACAAAACAGTATTATCGAGATATAAATACATGATTGAGTTAAAATATGGTCTTGCAGAACCCTGGTTGAGGGGCAGCATGGATACCACAACTCTGGATCGAATAACATTAAGCATATTAAGGGTATTCCAAACATATCTGAAGAGACTCAACTAGGTATCTTTGTCTGGAGAAAAAAAACGCTAAATTTGTTTTTATTGTCCCAATAAAAAAGACGTATGCATACTGCATATTGCATTAAATTCCATGAAGCAATTTATGGTGAGCACCAGGGAAACATATGCACAGTGTGTGTGACAAATAAAATGTACATTTTCTTTGGTATAAAAATAGCTAATTTATAATCTGTATAATAAGAACTTGGGTAAGTAAATTTGAAAGTTTTTTTTATAATTCTAATATTAATATTCGTATATATGACGAAAGTGCAGCGTTAACGTTTGCGAATTATACTCCAACACTCAATTTGAGATAGCTACTAATATAAAAATGACTAAATATTTAAATGTGCCTTGTGAATAAACTGATCCATTTTACCATTTACCGTGAACATTCTACCCAGATATACCAACTGGTCGACCTGTTCCCTAAATTTCATCATGCAGGGTAAATACTCTACTCTCCTTTTCCATCTTCCCGATTGAACACCATAATCTTTGTTTTGTTAACATTTACCTTTAAGTCTATGCTCTCACAAACTATATCAAACTTGGTCAGAGTTGACTGTAATATATTCGCATTCTCACTTCATAAAACTGTGTCATCTGCATACACCAACCCGTACGTTTACGTCACCAACCATTGCACCATTTGTATCGGTGTGCCTAACACTAATCATCCATGTATACATTAAACAACCACGGTGACATCACACACCCTTGTAGAACTCCTTGCTCAATATTAAAGTATTCACTCACTCCTTCTCTCACCCTAGCACTTGCCCAGGTAACGTTATATACTGCCCTTACTCCGTTTATTAGACCTTTACTTACGCGATATTCATTTAATATTTCCCACAGCTTCTCCCTATTCACTCAGTCACATGCTTTCTCCAGATCTACAGACACACAGTACAGCTTTTTCTTTACATTATCACACATAATAAAATACTTCTCTTTTTTGGGTTTTTGTAATGGTGTATTTTAAATTATACGATCTAAAGGTTTCGATAACACTTACAGTTATTTTTTTACCCATTCATTCCACCAAGCACATTCTTTCTGTTTACCCATAGTTGCTCTTTAACATGCCTGTACTGCACAATTGACAACTCAGTCTTTCAAGCTTATCGATGCACTTTAAAAGTCATTATCTTATATTTGCTCGTTACACACTGCTTCATTCATATTAAACTCTTCATATTTCATTCTCGCACTATTATCTACCAGTTAAATCTACTATTCTCGACGTTTGCACTACGTTTAATTCCCTTCTCCATACCAACTTTTGCCCTAAACACACTCTCGATACAACAAAAAAGTGGTCCGATCCACACTCCGATGCGCGCATTACTTTTGTATCTCTCACCAGGTCGTTCATCATATACTATCAAGTCAATCATACTTTTAGATTCACCTCTTTGTCATGTATGCATATGCACATTTTTATGCTTAAACCACGTGTTAGACACAAACAGATTTCTCTCCACACAGATGTTCACCTTTCTCATTGACTCTTTGGTCTCCGAACTTTCCTAGGGCGTGTTCGGTATGTTCTCTCTTTACACCTACCCATCCATTGATATCTCCCAGTATCACCAATCTTTCGTTTGGCTTACATACGTTCAACATGTTTTCACATTATTGGTTTCTTTTTCCTATCACCGGCGCATAGCATGAAACAAGAAATTTTTTTCGAAATTCCACTTATACTTTAACCGACAATACCCGAGGGGACACCAATTAGTACTGTTTAACACATCTTTTCGCTCTTTCACTCACGATCACTCCAACTTCTTTAGCGCCATGGACTTCAGTATCAAGTCAACCCAATGGCTAGGCTACCATTCTCCATATCCACAGCATTCTTTTCTTTGCGCTTGGTCTGCCTTTAATTCATTCCAAATTCTTTCCATCCATACCTCTCAACATTCCACATACCAGTTCTCCATTCGTTCCTTGCGCTGTCGTCAGCAAGGGAGCATGTCTGTTTCGACCTCGACCGCTCTTTGTAGCAAGATCGATCAGAGGCATTCGTATTGTTGCTTTCAGTAATTAAATTAGCAGACACACCAGTTACTAGCCAAATCGTGCCCATTTTTTTCTTTCGATAATTACATTTTAATGAATTTGTTAATATCTTCTCGTTAGTATTATTAACTAGGGTAGTAGTTTACCAATGATAGAGTTGCATTTCCGTTTGTAATGCGTTCGGTACACTCGTGTGTTAGTTAGGTTTTCCCCTAAAGAGGTATTCTCAAGTCTTTCGTTACATTTTTTGTGTTAATTTCTTATATCTAATTCTTCCGGTGCGGTAAGAAATTCCTGATACCGTATGCTAAGAAAATTTCGTACAGTTTGTTACGTGTTTATCGTGAATAACGTGTATTTTCGATAACTTCCGTTACTGTATTTAATGAATGAACTAATTAGTTACATCTAAATAAATATTTCCGTATTCGTTGGTGGAATGTTTTTAATTACGTACCTAAAAAAATTATTTTTCGCACCTCTACAGTTAAACTTAAACTTAACTTAAATTTAACGTACACATCTTTTTATTCCTTTATAGATATAAATTTGGTATTTAAACAAGTTGCGCCATCTCGAAGATTTAGGGTCATTTAATAAAGTTTGAAAAGGAATCTTGTTTTTAAAAGACAACAATGGGATATCTGTAAAATTTATTTATCAAAAATTTGGTTTTAACATTCTTATCTAGTTTGAATAGTTTTGACAGGTTTGCAATATTGCTTTTGTTAGGGCGTTGTTCCTGATCTTTCTTTTACTTAACACGCCATTTTCCGATGGGGAGATTGATCTTCAAGAAAAATTTTTCCTTCCGTTTATAAGATGTTTAAGCATCGTTTCTTTGGAAAATTTTTCATATAAGGTAATGGTTTTGGTATAAAACCTTACTGACGCTTTACAAGCGGATCTTATTGAAATTCTCAATCTTCATATCCTCGGGTAAGTTTAACACATGTTCGACAACTTTTAGTAAATCGATTCTTTCATTTAGGCACTTTCGCAAGATTAATTAAATTTATAACATAGGTCTGTTGAAACGAAATCATCGCTATCGGCTCTAAACATCTAAAAAGAGGTATGCTTGTATAAGGTAATTAGTAACGTACTTATTTGTATCACTTTCAGCGCCTTGATACCGGCGAAATAAACAGCTATTCTTTATTTATATACATAACTAGCAAATTGGAATTCACTACCCCGATCACCTACGTACCTATTCCTACTGGAATGCTGGCTCTTAGCTACTGATTAGCTGTCTTGGTTCCACAAAGTAACTACCACCTTCGAAACACGAAGGGCATTTACAGTTTGGTAATTCTTCATCAAAGGTCAGTATTCTTTATTATTCAATATACACAGGATTTGTGTAATGAACAGTGTATTGCTAAAATCAGTACAACAGAGTTAGGTTACATTCGGTGTTTAACCTTATGTACTTACGTGTAACAAAAATTTATCATCTATAATAACATGCTTTTACTGGAGGCTAAAGTGGTTGAATAATTTAGAGGTTGATTTGTTCAATTTGTAATTTCTTTCTGCATACAAAAAGAAGAAAAAAACCACACCTATTATTCACTGGGACGTTGACCTACTTAGTTCACTACCTTCACACGGTAGTTGCGCGTTGAAACTCCTGTTTTTAAAATACATTATATACAGGGTGGAACAGATATCGAGGTCGTATGAATTACAGTCATTGTTTGAAACTGTATATATATATATATATATATATATATATATATATATTTATATTCAAATTTAGAATTTCTGTAACTTTTCTGTACTTTGTCTTTCATTAATATTAATTAATTGTCATTACGGATAATTTTGTTCAGAGCAAGTTTTGCTGTAATAAAAATTTCTGTACTATTGAATGTCTTGCTGCAATTCTATGCCTTGCACTGAACAGACTATCCGATATTTCTATTTAATACCATTTCTTAACGGTTTTAATAAAATTCAAGAAACCGAAATCAAAATCATTGGGGATTTAAATTCTATTTTGTGAAACGTAAGCAAGCCGTTTCAAAATTAAGCACTACTATTTTCATTGTGGATCTATTTTAGATCGCACTTTATGGGTTACTTTCGCCCTTTCGGCTGCGATTTGTAAGTACTTACAACCGTCGGGAGCGGCACAATTAACGAAACTTTTCTTTTACGTTTAGGGTTCGATTAACGAACTAAATACATTTAGTTTTTTTTTCTTTGTGGGCATCTGCGACGGCTCACCACTTGCCATCGTCAGGGCTGAATTATAATTATTTTGTTAGTTAAGATTGTTATGAATACTTTGGGGGAAAACTAGCATAGTATCATTATTGTTTACGTTCGATATTTATTCGACAAGTATTAATGTGAGTTTAAATTAAATTAAATAAACGGTTACTGTTTGGTTGTTCGGGTAAAAGTTTGTCTCTCTTATAAATTGTTCCTTTTTTTTTTTGGAGCACTACCTGTTTCAGGTTTTACAGGGCCTGCCCCTACTCTACTCCTCTTTTCCTTTTCTTTCCTTTTCTCCCTTTCCTGACTAAAACCTGTGGCGCCTATCCTTTAGTGGCTATCTAACCACGTCAACAACATTGTAGCAACCCTCCAAAACCCCACGCATCCAAGTGCTCTGCGGTCAAACGACCGTACGCAGGAGTTTAGTCGAGTGCACTTTCAAAAAAATGTTTACATGCTGGTTAGACATGTAGCAAGTTTAAGAACTGAATATTTACGGTTTCATTTCGTATTGTAGAAAGCGTGCGCAACGTGACGTTTATGGTACATAAAGGGAGCAATACATTGTTTTGGAGAAAAGTCAGAGGATACCTTCTGTTTTGTGTCATTAAATCTGGAAGCCAGATACGGATACGTATACTGTTAGTATGGCTGCAATTGTAGCGAAACCAAACCAGGTTTGCTTGCTTTGGGTTAATGAGACATTACGTTTACATTTACGTTATTGAAAAGTGTTGATGTTACCGTACTTTTTTGGTGATGTTATACCTTATCGTATCGTAAAGAACGGAAGTTTCGCAAAATTATAGACCATCTGTCATTTTTCAGCGGCGATGACGTTTCGATATAATATATTCATTACCTTTATGTTGAATATGTAAACACCGTAAGTACATACCTTTTGTTGTGTAATTACTTTTTTAAGTGGACAAATCAGATGAATTGATTTAAAAAAATTAAAGTAAAACTAGTCTAACATTGTTCAGTAAAGTTTAATACAGTGCTAATGAACAGAAAAAGTTGACTTCAGTTATTTCGTATCTTCTAATACATAAATGGAGGACTGCATAACCCGCATCAGTGTCACATTCTTGACGTCGGTTATGAAGTTTAGTTATTACATTGAAATGATTCAGTTTCAATCTCAACTTTCATTTTGCAATCATTCTACGTAAATATTTTATGTATCGATTAAGAATTAGTTTTTTTATGGGAAAGCTTTGCGAAAAGTTTAAGTACAATCGTATTTGCATTTATACCGAAATTAATCAACAAATAATAAATTTGTTTATTGGATATACAAAGAAATACATCTCTCAATGGACAATAAGTGTCTTAATTTATGTCTTCGATGAGGTAAGCTGTAGTGTAAACTTATTTTTTTCGTATTAATATTACTACCCGTTAATAATATATCTTGTTACTATACAACAATTTTATTTGTTTTAAGTTGACTCGGGTAAAAATAATATTTATAAATTGGTTTTAGACTACAAACTTTTATTTCTTATAAGTTTTACATTTATAAACATTTTATAGAGGTTATTAATAATACTGGCAACCTTTTATGTCAGATATTACCTCTATTATTGACAGTAATTTAAATACACCTAATCGTAAAACTTACTATTCGCGAACCTCTCTAAAAGATCATCGAAAATACTGACTGTGCATCTTCGCCGGTCAAACATTACAATCATTAAAATAAATTTAATATTTCAGGTAGTCCGGTATTTTATCTTCAAAGAAAACTCCAAATATATTTTAAGCCAATACTTCGTGTTTAATTAACACTTCATCTGGGCAAAATATTTAAGGGTATAAAACCAAAAATATAAGTTAACACTGTTTTATACCCTTAAATATATTGGGAGTTTCTTTGAAAATAAAATACCGAACTACCTGAAAAATTAAATTTATTTTAATCATCAATTCGGTTGTAAAAGAAATTATTATTACAATCATTGATGTACTAAAAGCTAATTTTTTTCCTTTTTGGTCTGACTGCTTACAAACGATGCTTAGTTAATTTTTAACGCTTATATCGTATTAAATTAAAAAAGGTATAACTTATGAATTTTTTCGATATAGACTGTTATTGACCTTTTTGTGTTTTTGGTGCTGTTTTTACTCCACACAAATATTTTATCAAGGAAAGTTTAATAGTTAATTATACTTAATAAACTGGTCGAAATATTCATAAAATATACTTAGACACCCTAAACTATATTTGCAAACAGGCTTTAATCAAAGTGTAATAAGAGCGAAACATTTTAAAAGTACCTAAATATACAGCTTCAGTTACCTACTTTTTAAATTACCGTGGTACAAACCCACACAAGCACCAACACAAACACACAGACACACTAACGCAAGGACAAACAGGCACACAGACACACTCATGCACTTTACTTTACTTTACGTTACTTTACTTTACTTTACTTTACTTTACTTTACTTTACTTTACTTTACTTTACTTTACTTTACTTTACTTTACTTTACTTTACTTTACTTTACTTTACTTTACTTTACTTTACTTTACTTTACTTTACTTTACTTTACTTTACTTTACCTTACTTTACTTTTGCTTTACTTTACTTTACTTTACTTTACTTTACTTTACTTTACTTTACTTACTTTACCTACTTTACTTTCCTTTACTTACTTTACCTTACTTACTTTACTTACTTACACTTACACTTTACTTTACTTTACCTTACCTAACCTTACCTTACCTTACCTGACCTTAACTTAACTTACTTTACCTTGCCTTAACCCACATTACCCTACCTTACCTTACCTTACCTTACCTTACCTTACCTTACCTTACCTTACCTTACCTTACCTTACCTTACCTGACCTTAACTTAACTTACTTTACCTTGCCTTAACCCACATTACCCTACCTTACCTTACCTTACCTTACCTTACCGTACCTTACCTTACCTTACCTTACCTTACCTTACCTTACCTTACCTTACCTTACCTTACCTTACCTTACCCTACTTTACCTTACCTTACCTTACCGTACCTTACCTTACCTTACCTTACTTTACCATACCTTACCTTACCTTACTTTACTTTACTTTAATTATGGGTAGTTTGCGCATAAGGAGGTAAAAATGTTCTACTTTGGAAACTGGATATTTCCAATTCTAACGTTTAATGTCAAACAAAGTTCTTTAACTCTACTCATAATGAAAATTTACGCTTTGCTATTTCATACCTTAACCGATGTTCGTTTTGTCATACTAGCACTTTGACCGCAATTTACCAAATTATCAATAAACGATAGTTACAATAAAATAAAGCTTTTGGAATTAAGTACTTATTGCTTGCGTTTTGGACATAACAAAGTGCTTGTATTTGTAGTGATTGCATAAAAAGGATCGTACTTTGCATCAGAAAGCTACCATTGGCAAAGGTCCACAGGGTAATTAAGAGATACTCGAAAGAGAAATCGTTACTTCGCAAGATTTTCAAACTACTGAGGAATTGTTTTATTCTCGACTGAAAAAATATTAATTGCTGATAAATTTGATAACTACCAATTCAGAAAACCAAAGTAACATAATAACAAAAAATTTATGTACTCATTGCAACGAGTTCGAACGAAATTAGAACATCACACAGGTGAGTATCCGCTAGAACCAACTAGCTCGTTATTAAAGCCATAAGTTTTACTAATCATTTTAGGTACGTTAGAAGGTGAGCCAAATCGGATAATATTCTTTGACGCCACCCTGTTTTAAATCACGTAAAAGTACGCTAAAAAAATGGGATGCACCAGTACAAAACTGGGAAAAAACACGTGAACCTACCTTTTGCAGCCTCTTGCGGATCGTATACTTCGATTGCTATCCCCTTTAAGTAAAATTTTGACCGTTTCTATCTTGATTGATATTTATCACTGAAACAAAAGTGAAATTGTCAAGAAGACTGTATAACATAAGAAAGAATGGATAACACCCTTTTAGCATCTGTACACTGTTTCTTTTCATATAATTGAACGCATAAAATAAACCCAATAATAAACTTTAACAAACTTCTATGGTATTAAATTGAAAAGTCCAAATGCACCACAATATATTTCAACTCAACAATAAAAGTCCTCGCCGACGAATACGAATTTCAAATCCACTCCTTAAAATTTTAATACACAATACCTGTTTTTCTTTCCTTTTATATTCACAAATGTGCTTTCAAGTGATAAAGAAGGCGATACACGTCATCGCTTAATTAAACAAGACTTTAAAAATGATACATCCATATCAGCACATCCTCAACAGAGGTAAACGTAGAAAATTCAGTGACAATTAAACTTAAGTAATTAAGTAACTAACTAATTTCGTAAACGTGTCGGTTAAGTATGTTTCAGTAAACAAGTAATGATCTAGTAAACATTACCGAAGACGGTGACTCATATGTTATCAACCACCTGTCATTAATTTTCAAACAAACGATGTTTATATTTAATGCAGACCAATTTAGAATAGAACACTTAAACATTTTAACCAGAACCAGTGTCTAGGTGCTAAAGCTTCTGCAGATTTCCATCAGAACGATTGACTAACCTCTCTATGTGAATGGAAATTTATGTTTCCTTCTACCCGCGTTTTTCTTCTCAATATTATCAATTTTAATGCAAAATCTGGCAGCATCATAAGTTTTGTCGTCGCCAGAGTTCTACATAGTTTCTTAAAGCAATAATTACTATTTCAATTAACCACAATAACAACTCACCCAATTGTCACCTGGCAACAATCATAAGTTTATTAAACCAACACTCTGTTTATTTAAAACGTTTAATACCTTTCACGCTTACTTTTTCCCTAAATTATACCAGTCCATCGGGGAAAACAAAGAAAACCTGCATCACCAAGTTTTACGAATGGTGGTTACATCAACCACAACCACTATAACTACCGACTACGGATCACGCATACCTTACTCTACTCAAAACGGAACTTAAAGTAGTCATAGTAGACCCAGTATTCGATACATCAACAATCAACACAGATTAATGTTCTACTATATTACAAAAAACGGCTTTTGATTAGATAGACACTGGTTCTGTACTAATGAATTTAACTGCAATTTACAACTGTGTATGTTTATACTTCTCTATGGTACTACCATATACCGTGTGTCCGTTCTCAAAGCCGAACATAGGTATTTAACATTGGAATGAACGTTTCGCAGATTCCTGCTCGCCAATTCAACCGACGGAAAAGCTAATGGTCTTATAAATGTAATGTGGTTTACAAGCGCCAGGTGTAAATAATTTAATAATAAATAAATGGATGCTAATGTTTTCAAAACAAATCGTTAAACTAACCAGAGATCCAAAACACTCAATAAAAGATAATGCCGTTGTCTTAGTCGGTAGATTAATGCAGGCGGGTTCATGCTTTTTTGATTTGCTTAATTACCACAAATTTCTGCTTAGTTATTTCCACTTAACATCAATACAGTAACTGCAATGTAACAATAATAAAAATTATCTCGGACGCCAAGTTATTTTTTTTTATTACGTTTGGAATAACTAAACCGAGGATACAATAAAAAAATTCACTAAAATGTCAAAATAAAAGATATACAAACTGTGTTTATTAAATATTTAAATTTAGAATTATAAAAATATATCTTAAAAACTAGTTGTAATAACGTTAAATTATTAAATTATTAGGATATAAATACCTGTTCGATAATTTTGTACACAAGTTTTTGATAACATCTGGTATCTAAACGAATACGGAAGTGTAAACCAAAGGTGATGTAATCTTTGCAGCAATATTGCGCAATATGTCGTAATAACAGTGCTGTACGTTGTAAACCATACCAAAGTTGAATTTTACTTCTTACAAATTTATCTTCATGAAATTTGAATAATCCAGTACTTATTGCATTCTCTCGAAAGTTCAAATAAAAAATGTGATCTAAATTTAGATCTGAATTAAATGCAAAATTGCAATCATAATCATTGAAAATACCAAAAGTGGTTAAAATGCCAAAAGTAAAAGTAAAAAAGTAAAAATAATAAAAGTAAAGTGCCTGCAAAGAGTAAATGTTTTAGATTTTAATATAATACGAGTTAAAAGTATCTTACCATTAAATCAATGGCACTTTTCACAAAATTTAGATGGAAACCCCAATATAGCTTCCTAATCAAAACAACGTTCATCAAGAAATGCTCAAAAGGACGCTTACGAATCAGGTGATATAGCGGTGCGCGAAAAAATGTACGCAAAAAATTAATTCAAGGATACGGAATATGCAACTTAAGTTATACCAAAATGCAAATTAAGTTGCCTGCCACAACTTATAATTCATTAATTATCAAAAACCCTTTTTTCTTATATTTTACAACTAAATGAACGAAGAACGTAGAAGATTCGTTACAGTCTCAATCAAAAGGTAAAGTGATTGCACATAGAAAGGTACTAATTACAAGATAAAAGATTAAATATTTAGTTTAAAATATGAAATGGCGTTTTTTGATTTCTAATTTGTTTCAAATGTGTCAAATAATTTATTTTAAAGAGTATTTAGCGTTGTTTAATATTGTCGTCTATGTTATTAACTTTAAAATTTAAATATTTAAGTACCATTCACCATATGTGCAAAAAGATCTGGAAATATTTCTATCGAATCTTTATCTAGCGATGGTAAATAATAAATTTTTTATCGTAGACACTAAAATTAAAAATAAATACATCGCAGGAAATCGACAAAATTTGTTGAATACACTGATGAACGTGACAGTAAACTTGGACCCGACAATTAGTTTAAGACAAATTGCTGTTGAAATAGGTTTAACTAAAACACGAATATGGGACATACTTAGGAAGCACAAATATTACCCCTACAAGGCCCAGTGTTATCGACAAATTTTTAATTTTGACGAAGAGCGCAAGAGTGAATTCTGGGAAGAAATGCTAAAGCGCTCTAATGCTGATCGTCGTTTTTTGTCTACCTTTGTTCTACAGACCAGTGCACTTTTACATTCAATAACGAACCAAATGTTCAAAACACTCGCTATTGGGCCATAGAAAGTCCTCGAGTGAATATTAGTACACGAACTCAGTATCGTTAGAAAATTAATATCTGAGCTGGCATTTTTAACAATAACATTATCGGTCCGTTTGAAATCGAGGGAAATCTAAATTCAAAAACTTATTTAGAATTTTTTTTTTTTTAATTTAGATTGGCTGTTAACTACAAGGTTATTAGCCGCTTGCTACGCTGCTAATGTTTCCTTTACTTTATTTACATTTTTTTTTGTCTATATATGTGTTCTATATTCTGTTAAATATACCAATCTCTTTAAGGTATTGAAGTACTTGTCTAATTTTTCCATTTTCAATTTTAAGCTCAGCCTGTACTCCGTTGTTAATTCCCAGCCTTGTTCTGGTATCTTTTAATTCTCTACACGACTCAAGGATATGTTTAATTGTGAGTTTTTCGTTGCAGTATATACAAGTTGGTTGCGGTTTATTATTTAGTATGTATGAATGTGTTATTTGTGTATGCCCAATTCTAATTCTGGTTAGCACTATACTCTCCTTTCTAGTCATTTGAGGATAACTTTTCCTTTTCCTAGGTGTTGGTATATGTAATTTTAACAGTCTATCTTCTGCTACCCATTCTTTTTCCCACTCTTGCCAGACCCGGTTTTTTATTTCTATTTCTTCCGTTTCCGTTAGTAGCCATATTCTTCTGAATCTTAGTGGTATTATTCCCGACTCTACATGTAAACTGCTTACTGGGCTGGTTTGATAAGCCCCAATGGCATATCGTATGCACATGTTCTGAATAATGTCTAACATTTTGATGTTGGAACGAGCAGCGGATCCATAGTCGAATAGACTTAAAATTAAAGATTTGTACACCCGTATGAGAATCTCTCTGTCTGCGCCCCATTTTGAATCAGCGAGAAATTTGATTATGTTTAATCTTTTCCTGGCTTTTTTCGCTACGTTTTCTATATGCGATTTCCATGTGAGTGTGTGGTCTATTGTTACTCCTAGGAACTTATAATTCGTCACGTTTTTTATTTTATTTCCTTTTAGAAATACGTTTGGAGGATGAAGCGGACGCCTTAACTTACAGTAGTGCATGCACACTGTCTTTGTTGTAGAAAACCGAAAGCCTACATCTTCTGATTCTCTTGTTATTGTATTGATGGCAGCTTGCATTGTTGCATTATGAGACTCATCACCTTTGGAAGAAGTGTACAGGGCTAAATCATCCACATACATGCATCGGCCTATTTTCATATCTAGTGATTTTGTTAATTCGTTTATTGCGATAATAAACAAAGTGTCACTGATTGGTGATCCTTGAGGTATTCCGTTTTCTAGTCGATGTTTTCTAGATAAATAGTTGTCTACTCTGACCTGGATAAGTCTTTCTGTTAGGAAGGATTTTATGAAATTAAAACATTTTTCCTTTAGTACTCCAACAATGAATCTTTTCCAGAATACCATATCTCCATACTGTATCATATGTCTTCTCTATATCAAAAAAGACAACAGTTCCATGCTCCCTTTTGTTAAAAGTGTCCTTCATAGCTGTAGAGAGAAGCAGTATATTATCTCTTGTTGAAAAATTTCTTCTGTAGCCTGCTTGGTATTTGTCAATAATCAGGTTGTGTTCTAAGTGATCTGTTAGCCTTTCATTGACCATCCTCTCAAGTATTTTGCTTATACAGCTGGTTAGAGATATTGGACGATAACTGGTTACGTCAAGTTTATTTTTCTTTGATTTAAGTGTAACGAACCGCAAGTCATTACTTCAAAATTTTTTTAATTAATTAATTATTTTACAATCCGCCCTCGTAAAAGAAATGATGTAAGCTTTCTTAGTATTTAAACACCTGCAAAACTTCATCTAATATTTCTTAGTATTCCGTATTACTCAGTCACGTCCATATAGTGCATTATTTCGTTTGATTGCACAATAATAATTAATTTGTTCCCACTCCAACGTGGATTTCATAAAACATCGAAAGTTTTATACGTCAGAGTAATCTCCGCCAATTACAAATAGGATTCCCCCAAACAGAAGCTATCACCGCCTACTGAGGGTCCTCTATAAAAACCGCGACGCGCACCTTTGGGATTATGATTGATTATTGTGAATTATTGTAAATTCAGTAGCCGTAACCGTAACCGACCAGCCGCCGTAGTAGAAGAGTTCCGTCGCGTCACTTGAACGTATTCCGCCGCCGAGAATTATTTAGTTGGTTTCACCAGCTCCTGTATTAGTTAGTCCATTTGACTAACTCCGATTCCAGAAAACCTGCACGTGACGGTTGCGTAAAAGTAAATCGCCGCCGACCGAGTGATAGCCACCGCGAGTTCAGCTCCCTGTATTTGCCGAACGCGCATCGCGAACCTTTTGCAAATAAATAGCCGTCCTCGATCTTTGTGATTAACGAAACGTAAGTTGATAGAGTAATTCAGAACACAAACATACACACTAGCACACAAACCTCCAGACCGCTACGGGCAAAGCCACGGAGCAGTCAGGAGACTACACGCTAAACCGACCGAAACCCCAGAGAGCGACGGGCTGGTCCCGGAGCAGTCGGAGTAGGAAAACACACCGAAACCCCAGACAGCCACTGGCAAAGCCACGAGGTAGTCGGGAGATCACAAGCGCAAACACACACCAGAAACCCCAGACAGCCACGGGCAAAGCCACGAGGTAGTCGGGAGATCACACTCACCACTCCACCATATACCTGACGACGAGAGCTAAGTAGGACTGTATAGACCTGCAGCTTTTATCATTTACCTCACTTACATTCTAAACACCTGAATTCACCAGCTCGCTGGCAGGGACCGAAGTGCCGATAATCACAAAATCGAAGTAAACGTAGAGTATCCGTCAAAGACCGGTAGTAGACGAAAACCGTACACCGATACCCACGCGTTTAGTACACGATTTTCAAGAAAGCAATCAATTAATTGTTTTCCACCAGCTTATTCCGTCAGTGTAAATAAAAAACCCGCCTTTAATCAATACGTATTTGTACGTGTACAAATAGGTAACGTCGTTTGTATCTACGGGAGATTTCTTTCATTTGCATAAAAGAAATCACCACCATAAAATATCCACCCAGTAGATAACGTGCGAATATATATTAATTATACAACCAAACGTGTATAATCCGCCTAGTCTAGATCTAATACAAAGATCGACCTCTGAAGAAGTCGTATTTTAGGCATAATACATCGCGAAGTAAAAATACTTCACGAAGCATACGCGCTTGTCCGTCTTCCAGAGATTACTAAAGGTAAAGAGCCGCACGCAGTTAGCCCGGTATAACAGTCCTGCGTACAATCGTGAACTTGGGATATCGATTTTCACTAGTGACCTAGATTCGCGCAACCCTCATTTTGTATAACCAGTAGTTTGTTTATAAATTCTTTTCTTTTATAGACAGGGCCGTATCCAGTATAAATAATTAATTAAACCTAATGTTATTAATCATTTAAATATTACGGTCATTATTGGATGTAACTAGGGTGCATTAAAATCTATTTTACAGAAACGACTTCGACGCGAATAAGGGGACGCATTGACCGAGCAGAGGGGAAGGACGCCCCGACGCCACCGTCTCCCTCAGAACATCCAGTTGTTATTATTATACGTAGGTTAGTCGAGTTAGAATATATATATATATATATATATATATATATATATTAGATTTGTACTTATAGGACAATATATTATTTTAAACCATTTTATTTTTAATTATTTCATGTGGACAGTGTAGAGCTAAAGATTAAAGATACCGACGAACCCACTCCCCTCTTTAGTTAAATACAAAGACCGATTGCAGTTTAGCCGGGGCAAATATAAAAATTGTAAGAAAGGACTTTACGGATTTTGAAGTAATGACTTGCGGTTCGTTACATACCACCCTCTCTTCCTCAAAATCCGTTCTTTTAACCTTGATTCGGCCTCCCTCGGGCAGGCAGATGGTTACTCGACGGCGATTCCGCTTTTGGCGTCGGGTAGCGGCGCGTGAGATCGATGCGGTCGGGGGCGGCATCAATATTTCGGGTTGGATGAGAATTATGATGGACGTTCTCCATCCTAGAGGGTAGTCTCCTTTTGCTCATATTTGATTGAATATATAAAGAAGATCCTCACTTCCAGCAGAAGGCAAATTTTTCAGCGTGGAATAAGTGATTTTGTCAGAGCCGGGGGCACTGTCTTTTACACATTTTAGTGATTCATGTAATTCCTCTCTCGTAAATTGTGAATTGTATTCACTTTTGTTTTGTTCGGCATGGTTTAAGAAGGTTGGTCTATGACGTATTTTTTCCCTGAACTCGGGTGTATTTTGATTCGAGGAGCTAACTTCTTCAAAATATTGAGCCAGTTTTTCCGATAAAGCAATTGGCTCAGTAATAAAATTACCATTGTCTTCCGAGATAAGTGGAGCTTTGTTACAGTCTTTTCCGGACACCGATTTGATTTTCTTCCATACTTCAGAATTAGTTGTTCTGGTGTTTATTTCCGTCACGTAATTCTGCCAAGATTTTCGTTTAGCACTTAGTACAAAACGACGCTCTTGACTTCTTGAATTTTATCAAATTCTCTGTTGTTGGACACTTGATAAACATTTGGAGTGCCTTTTTCTAT
>JARFJB010002520.1:0-257500 GCA_036346205.1 Vesta saturnalis
ATGCTAAATACCAGTGAGCATCAATTTGTGCATTACTTTCTAAATTAGTTAATGTTCGGTATGCAATAGCCAGCTTATATCCAACCATTCATAAAAGGTGTTTAGTGAGACTACATATGGATACGTTGTATAAAAAAATATTTGACTTCAACATATGGTTATTATTAGAACAAGTGAAGGAAAAAACACTTCTAAAGGTAA
The DNA here is from genome assembly GCA_036346205.1 of Vesta saturnalis. NCBI lineage: Eukaryota > Metazoa > Arthropoda > Insecta > Coleoptera > Lampyridae > Vesta > Vesta saturnalis. The sequence continues at coordinate 202 of JARFJB010002520.1, forward strand.
ACGTATTATTTTCAATATACATGCTTTTTACTTGATATTGCTAACAAAAACGTCGATAAAGATTTTTTAAAATGTAATATTACTCTTATAGGATGACGTCATAAAAACAGGTCTACAAATAGTTGGTACGTATTCGTGGATTTTAAACTTGTAGTCATTGTTAATTCGCGTATAATAATAAAAACCATTAAAACCTTTTGCCTTTTATTTCCATTATATCAGTTTGATATTCTTCAAAACATGTTAATTTAACTTAACTCTATGTTATATATAAGTAATTATTAGTTTCAATGAGTTTTATAACTGTTAATGAACGTTTCTATGAAAAATTTTAGTTTATATTATATATATATTATATATATATATATATATATATATATATATATATATATATTTAAATAAGACAATTTTCTTTAAAATTGTGTAAATAAACTAAAATTAATTCAACGTTTAACGTTTTGATTATTTTTACAAAGAATTTAATTAATTAGTTTTATTTAAAGAAAATTTTTTAAATAATACTGTAAATCTAAATAGAAACATATATATATATATATATATATATATATATATATATATATATATAGCATCATTGCATTAGTAATTATTTATTAATCCACGTCATATTTAATTTAGACTTTAATGTATTCAGTTTTGAACTGTAATCTGGTTCCCGCAAACTGTAAGACATGATTTCGGTTGATTGATTGAGATTGGCCTGTTTGATTTGATCGATCATGATTTGTTTGAGATTGATTGATTAATTAATTAATTGATTTGTTTGTGTGAGAAAGAACCGAAGGAGAGAGAGCAAGAGAGGTGTGCATGATCAACTTGTAATAGAAAATGTTCATTAGTCTATACGCCACTAGATGGCGCTAAAATCAAGGGGCCAGGGCGCAGACCCTATCACAAGATCGATGCCCCACATGGTAGTTCCTACACTTGGCTTACACGTTAGCGTTAGGAACTAGGGATCCCCTATTATAATACTATTTACAGCCAAGACGACATGAGGGCCTACACTTATCTTATAAGATTATTAGTCATATAATTACACCAGAAAAGACAGCGACAGCGAAGGCATAACTTATCTTATAAGATTAGGTTAGAGCTCACATACACCAAGGAGACACAATAATGAAGGCCTACACCTGTCTTACAAGTTAGCATTATTATTAGAATACAACAATGTATAAACAAAATTTCGTAAGGTTACAATCTGTGATAGAATTAAAGTATACGCACGATTGCCCAACCTCAGGCTGAACTGCTGAAAAGTCTTAACACAACCAAAGGATGGTAATTTTAAACTGACGAAGCTTCAAAATGCGAAAAAAGCCAACATCCTGCCACAATCCCAACTCTAAACCAATCCCTATGCCTAAATGTGGCCCTCACGTGAGCAAGTATAAAAAAGGCATGGCTGTCAAAAAAGGGTTCTTAATACAAACAAAAAGGGTTGAAAATTCCATTAAGGGTTGAAAAAGGCCTCCGAAAAGAAACCATAGGGGTGAAAAAACGCGTCCTACACGTGGGCAAGTAAAAACAAAAAGAATTAGGCATGAAAAGGGGTTGAAAAAGGCCTCCGAAAAGAAACCATAGGGAAAATACGGTCCCCCACGTGGGCTAGCATAAAAAGTGAAAGTGAATAAATTTTACTATTTATTTAAGTATGGCAACTGCTGTGATCGTTTTCTGGTCAATATACCTAATATTACAGAGGGTGCACATTGATTATGCCACGAAGAATTAAAATAAAAATCTTAAAATTATAAATATTTCAAAAACCGTTGCAGATAGACAAAATTTGCTTATTACAAAAAATGTAAGTTTCAATTTTTTTCGAAAAATGTAATAATATGCAGGATGTTGTATCTAAGATAAGACAGTTATTTACATTTTAAAACAAAATAACTATAATTCAAATTTCTGGTACATCCTGTATAATATTTCTTAAAAGATCAATGTCTGCACTAATTACAGGCGGAGTTACAAATTCATAGCTTTGGTAGCAATCTTAAAATAAATTTCTGAACTATTACGAAAAATGATAATTTTTTTATCTAAAAGTACAAATATTTAAAAAAAACTGTTAAGTTTAGCTATACGACATGTTTAATAGAAAGTGGTTATTTTCAGAGTATAAACGAAATCCGCAGTAAAGCTATACATTTAAAATAAGAAAGATAGGTACCGCTGATATGGAACACTTTGTATATGCGAAAATATTTTTAGGTTATAGCGTACTTGAATTCAAGCAACTCTTGTATAAAACATTGAATTCGCGAATGATCTCGGATTTTGAGTCCTCGGTACCACCCGAGGAAATTTTAATGTCTTTTCCTAGAGATGACGATAGATTTAACCGCTTCTTATTGGCAGATTCCCTTAAGCGAAGAGAGTAAGCAATATACGGGATTTCTTTTTCGAGAGCATGGATGTTACTAGGAGAGGGACACCTTTGGTCGCCATTTTTTATATGCCCACGTAGGGCTCGTATTTTTTTCATCTGAGAATAAAAAGATGTTATTTAATCTGTTATTATAGTTATTAATGATACTAGTTCGATATGAACGTCATAATGAAACGCGTGTAAAGTTAAACCACGAGGCGTTAGCCGAGTGGTTTATTACAAAATTTAATCTACGCCAGTCCAAATAGATTTTCTTTGCATAGATTCGATTTGTTTACAATATCAGAAACGTTTTTGTAAATAAAAATTCAAAATTATTAAGTGCCCATATTAATCGATGTTATAGTAACCGCGCTTGTTGATTGTTGCAATTTTTACGTTGACAACGTCATTATTTGCGTTCATTTTTTTGTGCTTTACATGAGTTTCACGCACTGATGAACTGAATTTAACAAATTGTACAGACTTTATAATTAATGTTTACAATAAATAAATGATGGTAAAGATTTTATAATGAAGTAAAAGTTGTAACTAACTTTCTTTTTGCCTGCTTTTTATTTTAAAATTTGCGTGTTATTATGAGTTCATAATGGCACTGGGTGCTATTATGAAGGCCATAATGACACCCAAATGAAGATGATAAATATGTTATAATGACACTGGCGTAGATTAATAATTATTAGGGCCCGTTTTTATCAAAGAAGATGCATAATTGTTATTAAAATTATTGTTACATTTTTTTTAATCCCATCTACAGATTGTGTGATTGTGATGATAACGGAATACTCTTTATTATTGATTAGCGTTTCGAGATGGAAGGTCAGTTTAAGTACTCCTTTTCTGCAATAGTAGCGGGGCTATCGGGGTGTGGAAAATCATATTTTATCGTTTTTTCTAAAAAATATCGAAACTGTCTGCGATACAGCTTTTGAAAAAATTATTTGGATTTACGGCGAATAGCAACCATTATTCAAAGATCTCTCAGTGGAATTTTAGAAAGAATTATCTGATATGGAACAGTTTGACGGTGAAAAACCAGTCTTAATAATAATTGGCGATCTAATGCGCGATATTTTTACAAAGGGTTGTCATCATAGAAATCTAAGCGTGTTTTTCTTAACTCAAAACATATTTCATCAAGGACGTGGATAGCGAGATATCTCTCTCAACGCTCGTTATATAATCTTGTTTAAGAACCCACGTGACAGGCCACAGATACAGCATTTACCAAGGAAAGTTTCATCTGACAACCCTAAATGTTTAGAGGCTTTGTTCTAATCCGCACGGATATTTATTGTTCAATTTAAACCAGAATACACCGGATGTGCTACGCTATAGAACAAACATATTCGGGCCTCAAGGTATTTGCCAATTATATATAGCGAAAAAATGGTTTGAGCCGCACAGTGATAAAGATTACATCGTATATGATGGTTGACGCTTTAAACGAAAACACCGATATCCTGCACGCATTAGCCAAATTAAGTAAAAGTTAACGTGACGCTTTATTGAAATGTCTGGATACTGAGCAGGAGGAATGCATTTGAGAGTGTGCATATAACATTGAGATGTTGAGCTGATCCGACTCTCTCAACATAAGCACACTTTAAGGCGGCTGGCAAAAAGAGGTGAATCTATGAAAAAGAAGAAACAGTTTCTCGTACAGAAGGGCGGCGCATTTCTACCACTCCTGTTAGGACCATTACTTGGCGGAATTCTGGGTAATTTTTTTCAATAACTGTGGACCATAATCTGAAGAAGATGATCATTCTACCTATGGATTTTATACAGCGTCTGCAAGCGCCATATGTCATGCAAAACAACATATTAACGCAGTTGGGTAACGACATGGATAAAGTATTAAAAACCAAAATGACCGACCATGACAAATGGTAGCAGTACAATCAGGTTCTTCTAAACTTTTCCAAAAAGTTACGCCAATCCGCTAGTATAACAATCAGCGGTGATGATAATGATATTAGAGATTTGCCGAAACGAAAAGGTCTAGCAGACGACGAGATAGTATCAACACTGAATGTTTCATACAGGAAGAAAGGCTCTGATTTCTTGCGTATACTGAATGCGGGTGGTGATGTATTTTGGGATAAAAGGGGCACTACCACAATAAAAGGTGAGATCATCCCTCATTCCGGAATTATCGATCTGGTTCACGAAACGTTAAGACAGCGAAAAACTACAAATCCCCACGGCTGACGACAGTTGGCGATGTACATCAAAGAAATAAACATACCACGAGAGTTTATCGGAAATACTCGAAGACGTGATGCTACTGTATCACCTACCATTGAACCGAGCATCACAACTATAGGTGAGAATTACGATGCCTATAGTGAATGGAGGGAAACCCGGCGAAGATTCTTTCGAAGAAGAAGACTTTCACTAGATTGGGATACATGGAAAACATAACATGGATGCTGTATACTATGATCCAGAGCATCCGGCAGGGTTTGCGGGTATAACACCTTTAGTTAATGCTGTAAAGGGTAGACATGGTGAAGTGCAAAAATGGCTGCAGACCCAAGAGGCTTATACGGTTCATAAACCTGTCACAAAAAAGGTTCCTCGCAATATATATTGTGAGCAACATTTACGAGCTGTGGGAAGCGGATCTTTGCGAAATGCGAACTTTAAGTAAACACAATAGTGGATATAAATACACACAAATACACACTAACGATTATTGATGTGTTTAGCAAGAGGGCCAGGGCGAGAGTGCTTAAAAACGAAGCATCCACCGACTTTTAAGGAAAGTGATAATACACTGGCAAATCTACAGACGCTTTTTCAAGAAACAAAATATCAATTTCTATGTGACAAATAACCATGATGTAAAAGCATCTGTAGTTGAAAGATTTAATAAAACACTGAAAACAAGGATGTGGCCTCATTTCATCCACAAAAATTCCTACAGGCATATTGATGTGCTCTAAAAACTTGTGACTGCTTACAACAATAGCCCTCATTCAAGTACAAAGATGGCCCCTGCGGCTGTAAACGATGAAAACATTTTGGAAGAGTGGAATAACCTGTACGCGAAAGGCTTAGGCACATCACGTCATCCTAAATATAAAGCCGGTGAACATGTTAGAATCGCCAGAACTAAGTACACCTTTGAGAAGGGATATGAAACGAACTGGGGCCAGGAAGTTTTTACAATTAGTGCAGTGATAAAAAGAAGACCTCCAGTTTATGACATAAGCGATCTTAATAATAATAATGTTGCGGGTACCTTTTACGAGGAGGAGTTGCAAGTTGTTACGGCTGATAAAAACACCCTATTCAAAGTCGATAAGATTTTAGCAGAGAAGGACCGCGGATGATATAAACAATACCTGGTTAAGTGGCGTGGATACAGTGACAAATTTAGTAGCTGGGAGTTAGCTTCGCAGCTGAGAGATATATAAAATGGAGTTTTATCTTACTTATTAAGTAATATTTCCATGACGTATTTTCCCGACCATATGACGTCAAGTTTTATTACAGAACTGCCAAAACGAATAAGATTAACAGACTCATGGGTTGTAGGCATTTCGGAAATTTAGTATCCTTGTTCTTTTGCCGCTGTAAGTGCGACGGACAATTTAGGTTATTGTAGAAGTGATCCACCCGCAGGAGAAGAGGATGTGTTAGACACGATATTAAAAAAGGCTGCATCACATTTCCAACATGACAACGAGAACGACATTTATATTGAGGGCGGATGGTGTTATGTTTCACCTCGGGGAATTATACCAACATTGAAGAAATTGTCAACGAGCTAAATAACCACGAGCTAATAAGTAAATTGCTAACAATCGAATACCATAATCTAAGTAAGCGTGTCAATTCGAAATTTAAAACCTCCCTTTCGCTATTCGGATTCTCGCAACGTTTAGCCTTACAGTTGGGTTATCGGCCGTATCAAAACATAGCTATAGAACCAATATCCCAGCACCTCACTAGTGTATGGATAGGATTACCAACGCAGATGTTTGTTTAATGCGACATCGCTGAACCGCAAATTGCAGGTGATGTTTCATCTCCGCTTATGCGTATAATAAATATTACTTCTGAAAACTACGCTTACGGAGGTCATAAAAATGTGGTTTCTTCGCCTGCACACTACATGCTCTCTGGGAATTTGAAAACACCAAGATTAATATAAAAACAGATACGGGTGCAGCAATACCATTCGAGTTTGCGACGTCGTGTCTGAAGCTACACTTTAAGAAAGTTCAATAATAGTTTATCCTTATCAACACAGGCGGATCATATCAACGTGGTCACCGAATAGGAAGCTGGCTAGGTGGTATATTTAGAAGTATAATACCGTTATTTAAGTCTGGTGTAAAGGCCATTGGAAAAGAAGCTCTCAGAACGGGTGCTAACATTCTTGGTGACGGCATAGGGGATCGACCTGTTAAGGAATCGTTTCAAGAAAGATTTGACGAGGTAGATAGAAATATTAAGCGTAAAGCCGATGAGAAAATCGATAAAATGATGGAGGATTCGGACTTTAAAGAGTACGTCTGGCCGATAATAACCAGTCTGCAACGAGAGATGTTGCCGCTAAGCAGAAGAAACCTACTTACGACGACATATTTTCAAGATAATGGCTTTTCTACATGCTCAAGCATGTAAATGCGTTAAGTCCGAATTGGATTTGTACGCTTTACCGTCGACGCAGACAAGTATCGAGGGTGGTGAATGTATATTTTACAAGCCCTTATCAGCTCTTAGTGATAACGCTCCAATAGAATTTGTAGTTCACGGAAATGGAAACGATTACATAGATTTAAGTCAGACCATGTTGTACATCACAGCTAAAGTTCTAAGGAAAGATGATACAGGACCTACTGACGCGGATGTTGTAGCACCGGTAAACAATTGGGTACATACGATTTTCTCACAAGTGGAAGTTTACTTAAATCAGAAGATGGTGTCGCAACCAAACAACATCTACGCCTACCGCTCGTATATCGAAACGTTGTTAAATTATGGAAAGGAATCCAAGAACTCACATCCAGATTGTACCTTAAGGCATAACGACACAGCCGTACAGATGAATACGCTTGGCCACGCAAATAATGGCTTCTCAAAACGTCAAGTACTTGCAACGACTAGCAAACAGATTGAGATGATAGGTCATGTACGATCAAGAGATAGATAATGGTTTGCCCTTATCAACAATATTATATGAACTAGGTCGGTAACGGTATCGGCTCCATCTACAGAGGTGCACCATATCAACGTTGTCACGGAATAAGAAGCTGGCTAGGTGGTATATTTAGAAGTATAATACCGTTATTTAAGTCTGGTGCAAAAGCTGTTGGTAAAGAAGCTCTCAGTACAGGTGCCAATATTCTTGGCATAGAGGATCGACCTGTTAAGGAATCGTTTCAAGAAAGAATTCATGAGGCATGTAGAAATCTTAAACGTAAAGCTTATGAGAAAATCGATAAAATGATGGAGGGTTTGGTCTATAAATGAGTACGTCTGGCCGATAGTAACCAATCTTTACCGAGAGCTGTTGCTACTAAGGAGAAGAAACATACTTACGACGATATATCTTCAAGACAATGGCTTTTCTACATTCCCAATCATATGAGTGTGTCAAGTCCGAATTGGATTTGTTCGCTTTACCGTTGACTCAGACAAGTATCGAGGGTGGTGAATGGATATTTTACAAGCCCTTATCAGCTGTTAGTGATGACACTCCAACAGAGTTTGTAGTGCCCGGAAATGGAAACGATTACATAGATTTAAGTCAGACCATGTTGTACATCACAGCTAAAGTTCTAAGGCAAGATGTACAGCACTTACTGACGCGGATGTTGTAGCGCCGGTAAACAATTGGATGCATTCGCTTTTCTCACAAGTGGAGGTTTACTTAAATCAGAAGATGCTGTCACAACCAAAAAACACCTACGCCTACCGCTCATATTTCGAGAGGTTGCTAAATTATGCAAAGGAGGCCAAGAGTTCACATCTAGGTTGTACCTTATGGGACTATGATACAATTGGCAGATGAATACCCTGGGACACGCAAATAACGATTTCTCGAAACGTCAAGTGCTTGCAGCGACCAGCAAACTAATTGAGATGATTGGTCACGTGCACTCGGATTTGTTTAATCAGGAAAAGTTTCTCATAAGCGGTGTTGAATTGAAGGCTAAATTTGTCTAATGGCGGCGCGCAAGTGAACTTATAAGACGCGAATTATGAACGCTAGTTTACTGGTGAGACGTATACGAATCAACCCCACCCTTCAAATTGCACACGCTAAAGCTTTAGAAACAACTGCAGCAAAATATCCTGCTACAAAGACCGAGGTAAACGTGTTAACTATACTTACAGGTATACAGCGAAAATCATTGGATAATATCTTCTTGGGTCAGTTACCTAAACGCTGCATCGTAGGTTTTGTCGCAAATAAAGCCTTTAACGGTGATTACTCCTCAAATCCATTCAATTTTCATCACAGCAATATTAACTACATGTCGTTATATATTGACGGTCAACAAATTCCTTCGAAGGCCTTAAAACCAGACTTTACAGCCAACGGTCTACATGTAAGGGCATATCACACCTTACTCTCCGGTACGGGTATTCATTTTTTGAATGAGGGCAACGATATATCGAGGAGCGATTACCCCAACGGTTACTGTTTAATGGCCTTCGACCTAACCCCTGACTTGTCTGCAAACGCTAACACGCACTGGAATTTAGTTAGAAACGGTTCCCTTCGCCTAGAAGTCGGCTTTGAAGAAGCGCTCGTAGAAACCGTTAACTGTTTGGTGTACGCCGAATTCTATAACGTGATTGAGATCGATGAACATCGGAATGTGGTCGTGGATTTCACCTGTTAAAAGGTCGCACAAGCTTCAGTGTACAACAACAGCTGGAAGAAGATGGGCGGATACTTGGACGTACAAGGGTTTAGAGTTGTCGATAATGAATTCATACCGTGATTACAGATCATGACTCGTTACTGTTGATGCTGATAAAGACACCTAGAGATTATTTTATATCAAAACCCATGTCAAGACAGATAAGGTATTTAGAGGATAAATATCACGGCTTGAAATGGCGGTCAGGGTATGTGCTATACAACGATTTCCAAGAGGAGCTGATAAGAACTCTGCTACCGTTTAACAAAATTCACGTTAAGGGTAGTGAAAAACAACATTTTTTAAGATTCCTTAGTAAACCAATACCAAACTTGGACGAGGTTGGTTGTCCGTCGATTAAAAAATTGAAAAAGGAAGCAAAGGCATATAGTTTAAACCATAAGATCGAGAAACCTATGTGCGGTCTAGAAAACGCATTACTACTGCAAGACTGAGCGCATACCAACTCCAAATATGTATGTGGTACAAGTGTTGAAATTGAATTCGATCCCCAGCCACAAGAATGTGTTTCGACTTGTATGTGCTTCTAATCAGCTACCAAAGCACCTAGACCTTGTACAGTTATTGTGAACACGGATCCAGCAAACAAATCAGGTCAACATTGGACTGCTATCTACATTGACGAGGATGGTAACGGGGAATATCTTTATTCCTTTGGACGACCCCCGCTGGGTTACCATTTACGTTTCCTTGAGAAGAATTCTAGATGGTTCCGTTACAACAAAACGACGCTACAGGATTACCATTCGGATGTGTGTGGACTATATACGATAATGTTTTTGTATTTTAGAGTAATAAATAATTTACCAATGCTTGATTTTGTAAACAAGTTTTTCACTACATGTTTAGTTATAAATGATGAGATAATCAAATTACTGTATAGTGCTTGTTTTTCAACCATTCTACTCTGATAAATAAAAGCGTTTTTAGTAGTTTAACTGTTTTTAATTAAGAGTTCCGTAACAGGAGAGAGCCGTGCATGATCAACTTCTATTGCAGAACATGTTCATTAGTCTATACACCACTAGATGGCGCAAAGACAAACCAAAACAGATCCAAGAGGTGGTTCCTGCACTTATCTTGCAAGAACATTTCCTTGACAATAATTTTAATAACAATTATACAGTCTCCTTTATAATAAACCCTATTTCGAAAATACATTGTAAAAGTTATCTAGATCAGAAAGATATTTAAACCTCAGATAGAAATTAATTAATAGTCATAAATACAATATGCTAACCTCAGATATTGAAAAAGTTTGAACTAGCACTTAAATGCAGTCTTAAAGATTGCATAGAACACAATCGTTTAAGGACTAGGTTTTTATATACTTGATAAAAATCAAAACAACCCTAATAAATATTAATAATAATAAACACAGACTAAATAACATCTTTTTATTATGAAAACGCATGTCATCTTTAAATGTCTTATCGATTAACTCTCCCCCATTATTAAAATACAGTTTTTATGATAGGGGTCGAATTACGCCAGTTTGTATTCATTTACGTTGATGATCTTTTGGTTGTATCTGAATCATTTTGTGATCACATACAAACTCTTAGGAAACTCTTTGTTCGATTTATTGCCCGAGGTAAAATTTTTGGGACACATAACTACAAGGGGCGTTAAATCTGATCTCAAGAAATTCGCTTCAATACAACAGTTCCCTAGACTAGGAAATGTCAAACATTTGAGAGCCTTTCTTGGGTTATGTAGCTATTATCGCCCATTTGTACAATGTTGCAGTTACCTAATTGCTCCGTTGTTGAGGTTACTCCAAAAATGGTTAAATTGCGTTGGGGAGAGGCGAAACAACAAAGATTTAAACAAACCAAAAGATTATCCTTCCCAAATTTTTCGAAACCCTTCTACTTATGGTCAGATAGTTAGACGTCGGGATTGAATTGTACAACTTAGCGAAGAAGGCGAACATCAGGTTATAGTTTGTGTTAGTCGAGTCCTTCACGGGCTAGAATTACTATATACGGCCACGAAAAGGAACTGTTGGCTATTATTTTCGGTTTTAAGAAATACCCTACGTTAATTTTGGGCTATCGCGTTGTAATTCGTAAGGATCATGTTTTTTAAAATTTTTTTCACCGTTTTCGACTTCTGAATGATCGACTGACGCGGTGGTCGCTGTATTTATCTGAGTATGATTATACGACCGAACACATCAAGAGACGTGATAATGTGGTGACGGATACTCTATCTCGTTTTACGAAGGTTTTGTCGGATGTCCACTTAATGTATAACGAGGCGAAAAACCCTATCGTAGTTCACGCTCGGGTTGCTGGCTTATTGTGCGCCTTTGAAAGGGAGTTTATAAATAATATTTGTAAACTGCTCGGGAATATATCTAAACTACAGAAGGAGGATTACTTTTTATGCTCCTTATATCACTTCTATACCGGAGTCCCTGTCGTTTTAGGCAAAACCTAGACCAGATTGGTACATAATTTTCAGGTGGTCGACAACATCTTACTCTATAAGGATGCTTCAGAAAGTTGCTGAATATCACTGCCGGCGGCTATAGTCACAGACGCCATTATGTCTTTATATCAATATTACCACCTTAAAGCGGTGATTTGGAATAAAGTTCGCCAGAATGTGGACAGAAGCGCAAGAGAGCGCGTACGAGGTTTCAAACACCAAGGTGACCGGCCGCGTATCGATGACTACAAAAGTAATATTTCGGACGCCTCCAAGAAAAAAACATCCAAGGTTTTCCCCCTGTATTTCGGCCCCTTTCGAATTATAGCTAAACCTTACCCGAACGTGTACCGTTTGTTAGATGAAGAGATGGATTCTATAAAGGGAAATGATGGCATTACTAACCTGAAGTTTTATTATAGGCCCGAATCCTATGAATATCTACGGATGTGCCTTGCACGGACGAAATAAGTAGAAGCCTGGTTGTATGTACCCATTTTTTATTTTTTTTCTTCTTCCTACATTTATTATTCATATTATTTTATGCATGTATTATTTAGCCATATTCTCTTATTTTTTATTGAGTATGTTGTTTAATAGACGGTTTAGTTTGCCCAGTTAAGCTGGTTGCTAATTAAGTTTTGTACTAATGGCTATAGTTCGTAGCCGAAGGTGGCGATCCGAAGCGAAGGATGTTGAGTGTTTCCGGGCGGGCATCATCGAGCTTTCAAAGGGCGTTGTGTAGGTAGCGGACCGAGAAGATTTTATTGTTGTAAGAAACATTTTCAAATCGCAATTGTTACCGCAATAGAAAGGATAATTAATGGGTTCTTATATAGTGAAAATAAGTCGTGATTTTTTATTTTATGTATTGTAGGTAAGAAATATTTGAATGTGTGAAACTTGAGTAAGAGTTGAAAAGAAAAAGGAAAACATGTTAGGGTAGAAGCAGGTGTTCTGCCGAAACTGTTTGACGAATCGTTGAAAATTTGTATACGTACATTCTCAGTGTAAAAACGTCACTAGTTTAATAATTAATTACGTCTGAACATACCGCAAATCAAAAGACATCTTTGTTTAGTACTAGAGAATTTGAGACCGATAAGGTTTGTTGCGGACTACTTCTTTTAAAACGGGGGTGAATTGGGAGAGTAAAAACGGCAGTTGCGGTTGGAGTTTTGATTCAGCCGGATCGATTTGGTTGTTTAATTAGAAACTCTCATTGTAAACCGTTATGTCTATAAATATTTTTATCGTGTGCATTTTAGTAAAGCTAAAAACGTGATTCCATTCTCTTCTTTTTGTATAGGTTAGTTTTTCCAAAAGTTAATCTATAAATAATCGGCGTCGCGTCGAGTCTATACCGTGTATCTTAACTCGTCGTGTTGGTGATAAAGTGTTTAACTCAAGGATTATATTCAAGTGTAATTAGGTATCTGAATGTAATTCAAGCTCACAGCAAACAATTCAACAAGTCTATGTAACCTATTGAAGATCAATCATTGCCTTGCAAGAAGTATCTAATTACGCACGCAGGCTCATTAAGTTGAAATCTGTTCTTATTGTTTTGTATAGATGAATGTATAAACTGAGTGAGGGTTGTTGTATTTTCTAACGAAGCCACTCAAGCTTGTATACCGGTCACCCTTTTGTGATTTATTTGCACTTTACCCTTGCAAGGCTTTGTTTAATGAGTATTTTTGTATTTTTGATTTATCGTTGAGCAAAGTTCGTTAATTCTAATTTGAACACTTTCATTGTTTACCGGTCCCACATGATGCAACACTTAACTTCATCTAAGCCTGTCTCTTCAAATAACACAGCGTAGCTACCACTAGACGGCCAATTCGTTTGATCAGATTTGAGATTCCCGAATAAATAAATATCAGGCTTCAAAATAAATCCTAACGTTTTAATTATTGCCAGGAAAATGGGTGTAAGGCAAGCAATTAATTTGAGTAATAGTAGAATTATTCTCAGTAAATTGAAGCACTTGTTTTGTTGTTGAATTTGCATTATTGCGACTAAGTTCAAATTACACTTTTTAAGATAGGGTACCTGGAGACACTACAAGATTTAGATCTCTACCTTATATAGATTATTGTTTTTTTACAATGTTGCCAATTTTCGTTATCAACGTATAAAGAAGGAGGTTTCATAATTATCCTAAAAAAATTATTATCAAAATTATTTCATTTCTTTTATTTTCCATTTTGTAGGTTGGAAGGTCGTGTGTTGTTACAAAGCTTATACGTTTCGATAACATTTATTGTCCTTAGTAGCGGTAAAACCTTTTGGAATTGTTTAAGGTGTTAGAACAAATGTATGAAGTAAGAAAATGTAAAAACGCAAACATAAGCCTGATATTAATGTAACACTGGTAAATGTACAAAGCCAATGATTAAAACCAATTTTAGTAAAGAATAACTAGATCCTTAATAAATTAAATACTGTTAAACTGCCTTGAAGAGAAAAATAATAACACCCTCTAGCGGTTGAAGGCTATCGGTGAAGAACGACATAATTAAAGAGCAAATTAAAAAAAAATTGAATCACATCATAATGTAAGTTTAAAGTTGTCAAACTATTAATTTGAAATTGTTAAGTTTCCATTTGTAAACGCTTTTTACGCTTTTATCAATTTCAAAATTAAGTTAACTTGGTCTAGTTTAAAACGCACTTTAATGTAAATTTCCTTCTGTTTTAATTAACGTTAACATAAAACAAAAATAATACTTTTGAAGAACATATTCAATTTATTTTTATATTTAATGAATAAAAGCTTAAATAAAAAATATAACTATGTAATTAAACATGTGGACTACTACTATTTTTCTTTTTTCCTACTGATGCATAGTATAGTAATTTATGACTGCTGTGTTCGAAGTTCATTAGAAAATTTACATTTTAATTACATTTCCATTAAGGTGCATGATCATTCAAAACTGATACACCATTAAGTCGCAATGTCTCATTTGTTTTATATAAACCATTTGACGAATGGGAGAGCAACTCAATGGTTACTATTTATCTACAGATGTATGCGCATTTCTTTTCAGTTTTGTAAATAAAGTAAATAATTTATGCAAATTCAAGCACCGGCGTTTCATAAAACGAATTTTACGTTTAAATATTTGAATCCAGCTTTGTTAACGTATTTGATTTACTCTGTTCCAGACCTAATTTCTACAGTAGGTTGGAAAGAAAACGCGCTATGTGCACAGTGTCAAAGACTTATTTTACATATGAGAGGTAATTCATTCAAGTTGGGGAAGCATATCCGCTATTGTTTGTACTATAGTACATTTCAAATCTTGGTTCTGTAGACTTTCTATGAAGTTATTTGCTCTTGATGCAAACATCAAGAAGTGTTGTGAATATCTTTTTCAAACTTTGCAAAATTTATTTAGCAACTATTTATTCATTATTTTGGATTCAAGTAAATTTAATAAAGCTATTTTAACAAATCTCAACCTACTTTTCGAAATTTGAAGTGAATATAGCGAATAACAGGAATTTCTGTTTGAAATTGAGTTAGTAGTTTACCAAGCGTGCACATATCTTGTTTTCAACAATTACTCAGGATTTGCGATTCTATTGTTTATTAGGTCTCATTCGGTATTTACACAAGTAGCTTTTTAAGTTTGCCCTCCTGCTTGGAATACAGGTTTATTGGATCAAAGTACCCCAAGGAAATATAAATAAAGTGAAATAATTTTAGTAACAATTTTTTTAGGATAATTATGCAACCTCTTTTATAATAAGTTCATTACGAAAATAGGCAACATTGTAAAAACAAAAACAATCATCTATGTCAAACAGACATTTAAAACTTCATGTCAGGCAGAGTTTAACAGACATCTAGACGCTAACTTAAAAACTTAAAAGAATTTTTGATTCTAATTTTTTAGGATAGCTGTGCAACCCCTTTGGTACCTTCCAACATACATATACATATGTAGGTATAGAAGATTATGAAATCGACCTTTTTTTCAGTATCGGTAGATAATTTTACAACTTTTGTCCAAGTTTCGCCAAGATCGGCCATGATGTCCGATTGTGTGTGTCGTGTGCGTGTCGTGTGTGTGTGTGTGTGTGTGTGTGTGTGTGTGTGTGTGTGCGCGCGTGTGCGTGTGCGTGTGCGTGTGCGTGTGCGTGTGCGTGTGCGTGTGCGTGCGTGTGCGTGTGCGTGTGAGTGCGTGTGCGCGTGGGTGTATGCGTGCGTATCTCCGTGTGCCTGACCGCGTGTTTGGTCCAGAACGAAAACACGTACGTAAATTTCTATTGAAGCTTGCTTTCGTTTCCCTTGGAGCTGATTAGATTTTGGGAGAAATTCTGCGGCGGAGAGGGTGGGTTTATTAGGTTTTCATTTTTATCAAATATTTCTGAAACAGCTGAATATTTCAAAGATATAAAAATACCTAGATATAGACCTTAAACATATAGATTAGTTATGTTCTATGCAAATATTTGACGCGACGCGTAATTTAACGGCAAAAAGTTCCTACGGTAGAAAGTGTTAGTTCAAGTTTTTTCAATATCTGGATAACCATTAATTTTACAAGAAAACAGTGTAGACATATTTTGTAAAGAAAATTTAATTTTGCATAACTTTTCTTTATAAGGTTTCTTAATATAACGCAAGGTAAGTCAAAAAATTAATTAAATATGAACGAAAATGTATAAATAATGTGGTGATGGTAATCGTATAAAAAGTGTTTTAATAATATAATAAATTGGCTGTAAACATGTTCTCATAACAAATTGTTAAACTAACTGGAGATACAAACCATTCACCAAAAATAATGCATTTGACTTAGTCGGTTGATTAACGTAGGGTGGTTCAATCTTTTGATTTGCTTAATTACCACAAATTTATGCTGTGTTATTTTCGCTTAACATAAATAATAAAAATGCAATGTAACACTAACAAAAATGTTCTCGGACGCCAAGTTATTTTTTAATAATGCTCGGAATAACTAAACCGAGGTTTACAATAAAAATTTTATCAAAATGTAAAAAATAAAAAAATATACAGACTACGTTTATTAACAGTTAAAATGATAGGGTTAAATAAAATATATCTTAAAACAAGTTATAGCCTTAAATTACTAATTAATCAACATAAATACCTGTTCGTAAAATTTTGTACACAAACTTTTCAATAACCTCTGGTATCTAAACGATTACGGAAATATCAACCAAGGTGATGTCATCTTTGCACCAATATTGCGCAATATCTCGAAACAATACTTTACGTTGTAATCCACACCCAAAAATGGAATTTTATTTCTTTTAAATTTGTCTTCTTGAAATTGAATAAACCAATATTTATTGCATTCTTTTGAAGGTTCAAAATAAATAATGGAATCCACATTCAGATCCACATTAAAAGCAAAACGTCATCATAAAATGAAAGCGTACGTAACAGTAGAATCAAAAGCGGTAAAATTAAAAGTGTAAAAGTAAAAAAAAGAAAGTAAAAGTAATAAAAGTGTAACTCAAAGTAAAAAAAAAGAAAGTGCCTGAAAAGAGCAAATGCTTTAATTTTTAGTATAATGCGTTAAAATATATCTTACCATTAAATCAATGGCACTTTCACAAAATTTAGGTGGACGCTCAAAAAATGTTTCCTAAACAACACATCATTCATCAGGAAGTGAAAAAAGGACTCTGTAGGATGTCAGATGATGATAACGCGTTGCGCGAAAATATTTGCGCAAACAATTAAGTGAACGGTATGAGCGGACAAAAATAATTTATAGTGGGAGTATAAACAATTAAGAAGTATACAAACTTAAGTTACACCACAATGCAAATTAAGTTGCCTACCTCATACTTACAAATCATTAATAAATAAAATTTTCCTTATATTTACAACTAAATGAACGAAGAACCTAAATTACTGTATATTTTAACACAACTCAAAATGGGTTGTTACAAATGGCTAACTGTATTATTGATATTTTATAGAAGCGGGCGGCTTTGGAATGTTTTTTTAAATTAACATGTATTTATACCTATTAATTTTTATCTGACATGCAATTTTAAACGTCATTGTGACATAAGCAGATTATTGTTTTTGTTTCAACAATGTTGCCTGTTTTCGTTATGAACGTAGTTATACTAAAAAAATTATAATTAAAATGATTTCATTTCATTTAATTCTTTAAGTTAGCATTTAAATGTCTATTAACCTCTGCCTGAAATGAAGTTTTACCCGTCTGTATGACATAGATAATTGTTTTTGTTTTTACAATATTGCCTATTTTCGTAATGGATTTATTATGAAAGAGGTTGCACAATTATCCCTGAAAAATGTAATTAAAATTATTTTGGTTCTTTTAATTTCCAATTTGTAGGTTGGAAGGCCGTGTGGTATCCCACACCAGATATTTATACGGTCATAACGAAAACAGGCAACATTGTAGAAACAAAAACAATAATCTATGTCATAATGAGGTTAAAACTTCATGTCGTATCAAAAAATTGCATAGAACATGATTAATCGATATGTTTAAGATCTATCTCTGTGGTATTTTTATGTCTTTGAAATATGCAGCTGTTTTAGAAATATTTGATAAAAGCAAAAAAACTGCCCTTAATAAACTCCCTCCCTCTGCCGCTGTATTCCTCCCAAAATTTAATCAGTCTCAAGCGAAATGAAAACAAGCTTAAGTACAAAATTTTAAGTACATAGGTGTTTTTGTTCTGGAGTTATCGTGGCTACTAACTTACAACCCGATAGACGCACACGCACACCCACACGCACACGCACACGCACACACACAAGCACACGCACACGCACACGCACACGCACACGCACATGCACACGCACACACACACCACCACACACACACACACACACACCACACAACACCCACATACCCACATACCACACCACACATACACCACACCCACACACCCACACACTACACATCACCACACCACTCACATACCACTACACACACACACACACACACACCACACACACACACACCCAACACACACACACAAACACACACTACACACACACATACACACATACACACAAACACACAACAACAACACACACATACACACACACACACTACACCACACACACACACACACACACACATACACACACCAAACACCACACACACACAGACAAAAACACACACACTACACACACATACATACACCACACACACACAACACAACACACCAACCACACACCAACACTACTACCACACAACACACACCACACCACACTACACACTACACACTACACACACACACACACACACACACACAACACACACACACACACACACACACCACAAGACACACACACACACACACAACACACACACACACACACACACACACACACACACACCACACACAGCCGAAACTCCCCATCCAAGGTTTTTTTGTTCGTTACGTTAACAAGCAGTGTACAGTGCAACCTATAGGAAGGAATATATTTGGAAAATTGCCCCAGAAAGTTGCAACATTCTTAAGCCTACCAGATGCGTTGTCATATACACGACATTGTTGGCGGCGAACCTCTGCATCTCTACTAGCTGATTCAGGTGCGACTGTTGACGTTCTAAAAAGATACGGGGGATGGAAGTCTGCAACTGTTGCAGAAGGGTATGTGGAAAACTCCCTGAATAATAAGAACCTTATCGCCGAAAAAATTGTTGGAGGTGGTGATCAAAAAACACCAGCTACCTCACTCCCAGGACCCTCGTGCCAATCTGAACGGCCCGCATGCACTGATTCATTTGGAAATGCGTTCAACCTTACATCCAGCAGTATCGTTTCGGAAATCAATCGTCCGATATTTATTAATTGTAATAATATTAATGTTAATGTTTCGTAAAAAAATTAATACACAATTTTTGAAGTTTGACATCTGTCAATGAACTCTCTAGGGGGTTCTATCCATGACCATGACAGAGACTAAAGTATCTATTTTAGTCTCGGAAGTGCAAAAACAACTTTTATTTGTAAACATTACGTCTAAAATAACAAATAATGGTAGTTCTCTCTTTATGCATTTTCATATTTTCTTAATTTATCAACACCCCATTTCTCCTCTTGTCAACTTTGACTCACTAACAAATAATATGTTGACTTAAATTGAAGATACAAACATGTGTAGAAATTTTTTATTCACGCGCTATAGTATGTGTGCCGCCTCTCTTATATTAAAAACGGTAGCGGTTTGCCATCTTTATTTAATAACAGCATATTTTTCAAAACCACATAATCGTATAATCACGAGTATATTTTAAGCAAATATTTTTACATTTAAGTTATTTAGGCAATACCTGAATGTTATGAGAACAAAATGTATACTTATTTTACGTAGTGAGAATTGGTCATGTTTGCCTGTTTACAAGCAAATGAAAACAATTTGTTACAATTTCTTTTTGGTAATAGGTTCAGAAAGAATCGAACTACTTAATTCTCGAAAGTTATTGATTTGCATGGAAAAATAAAATATTTATGAAGGTTTAAAGTCGAGCGTGTTAAAAATGATACGATTTATAGTAGCTTTTTGTAAATAAAATTCAACAGTTTTTAAAAATACGCCAATTAAACACTTAGAATTTACATATTTTAACAACAATATATCAATTGTTAAATAACAAAAATTTTAAGCAAGAAAGTAAATATTTTCCAATGACATTTGCTTATCCAGATTAAACTCAAGCAAATTTTCAGAGAGTCGGTAATAAAACTTTTGCGTGAAACATTGCCCATTTTCTGAATATAATAACAGTAGAAAACACAGCACGCGACAGAAATTATGAGTCATTTACTTCTAATGTGGATTACGAACGACGATTAGCAAAGCTTAAATATTCTTTTCTTATATTGATTTACAAACATTAATAGAGGTGATAAAATTTCTTACAAATGATTATAATCTATGCAATCAATGTAAATAGTAGAACGAAAAATTCCAGATACAATTGATTCCAAACTGTATTGTACTACTGCAGAAATAATTTTAATTTTGTAAGAAAACACAACATTATTCTAAAGTAATTTTGGTGAAAACTTGAATTATCTGGAAGATAGTTATCACGAGTATGTTTTACCTTACTTAAATGTGATGTAACAAAGGAATGGTTTGGTTGCATGCGTAATTAAGTTACTAATTAATGAAAATGGTAAAAAAATTGTTTTAAACTCAATGTAGGTATGTACTTACATTCTACACGCCTTATTCGTGCATGGATTTAAAAGCTTTTAATAGCAATCCTTAGCTTTACTTACAAAAGCAAAAGTAGCCATTATTTCCTATTGTTATTGACTTCTAAAGTAGGGTAGATAAATGAGAAAGTTTTATAGATATGATTTTACTATCTACTATATAAAATAATTGTATCTTTTGCCGAGTGAAGGGTATCCATTTACGACAATCAACTTAAATGATGATACTAGGATTTATATTTATGGGTAGAATTCTTTTAGAACCTAAATTGAGATAGGAGATGCACGATACGATATTACGTTTAAGTGCCTACCTTTAGAAACGGCTTTGGATTTATTAAATACACACAAGCTATTCTCAACCAAATACATAGGATATATTTTTCAATTACTCATTATGTGGAAAATTTAATTCATGAATTAAATCAAAACAAATTAGATACCATATAATCAGAAAAATAGATATACAATAAGAATTAATACATAAGATTAAATTGATGTAAATGGCATTTCTAAAACAGAAAGAGTACCTTAAAATATAATAATCGATTGCAATATTAAGATTACTTAAGATCACTGTGTTATAAAAGTAAGAATTGTAACATACATAAACTATTATACGTGAAACATAGCCAGACGTACCAACTTTATAAAATCTTTTAACATGTTAAAATTAATGTCACCCGCTTAACGCGTCGACAGGCGATTTTAATAATGTATTAGTTCTAGCACTAGATAGAAGTATTAAATTGTGTGACGTTAATTGGATGAATGACGGTTTGCATATCTCATTTATAGCTATGGACATATCTCTGCCGCCCTTACGACCTGATAAAGAAAAGAACTCTCATTCTACACTAAGTTTCGTAAATAATGCACCTTACTGAGCTAGACCGTGGTGCAAACTTACCTTTTCTATATAAGCTACAATTTCTTATTGTTTAAGTTGTTGCAGGCGAAAATGGCAGTAGATCGTAAATGAGAGATAAGGAAGGAGCCGGTAGCTCAGTGAAAAAGGGGAGTGGGCGTGTACTAATTTATGCGTTTAGGATAGCTCCTAATACATAAAACACAATAAGGGTAAGTCATAATCAGGAAAAATATGTCACAAAGGCGCCACCAAATTTATAGCGGGAAAAACGTCATGCACTAGATCTTAAGACAATGGTCTAACAGGAAACCATAATGTTCACTCGAAAAGAAAACACTCACCTCTACCTGAAATTGTACAAAAATATCTCCTAAAAGCTCACCTCACCTAAATAAAATTTTAAGCTTCATTTAAAATCTGCAAAAATTGCGATAACTAAACTCAAAATTCATTATACCTTTTCTATGTAAACTTCAACGTACGATTAAAAAAAAAATAAGTAACTGGTCAACACGGTCATTAATTATTCAATTTAAAACGTATATTTGTCGCAACAAAAATAAACAAAACGCGATCAAATATTAAAAGGTCCTATAATTTAATAAACGTCACCAAAGCTTACTTTACATTTCTGAATGTGATTATCCTTAATTTCGGTAACTCTTAAAATTTGTCGAATTAAAATCAACGTACTTTTAATTTGGTGAAGGTAAAATAAATGCCCAGAAAAATTACACTACAAACATCTATGTTACAATTAAGAGACAGCATAAAAAATATACAAAAGGGCGATTACAATCACTGAAACATCCCTCTGGCAGCGGAACGTAAACAAAAGTAACTCGACAAAACACAAAAAACTAATACCTAAAAAGGAAACAAATAAAGCTGCGTCACCCATACAGCAGCAGTCGCGAATGACCAGGAGAAGTAACCTTAATTACACTTGCTGTGTAAACCTCTCATCAATATGTACATATACAGGGTGTCCACAAACTCTTTTACAAAAGAAAATTGCAGATTCTAGAGCTGATTTTATGTCGATTTAACGTAAATTACCTTAATACAAAAATACTTCCTAAAAGAGCTGGAGCTCTTGGAAGATGAAGCTCTAACATCCGTGTAATCCAAATATCTTCAAAATGGTTTCCCTTTAAATGATAGCGTTCTGTACATTTATTTAGAGTAATATGCCTAATCGTATGGTGTGAATATGATTCTTTAGTTGTAATCATAAGCGGCTCGTTTGGGCGAGGCATTGGACATTGTTATTCATAAGTTTTTTGATTTTCAAAATTTTAACATAAAATTAAAAGAAAATTCGATTTTTTTTGTAAAAGAATGATACTTTTGCCTGAAGTTGCTACGACACACCGTTTTCAAAATAAATCGATTTGAACTTTTCATGTGTTGATCATACTTTTGTAAAATTAACTAACGAATTCATTTACAATTGCGAAAGATGGCTATGAAAAATAAAGAAAATAACAATTGCGTGAACGTCAAACTTCTTTCATGTCATAAATTAATTTTCATTTAGAAAGTAAGAAATAAACTCATGTAAAAAATAATTGTTTTTAATGCAAAAAAAATGTTGCTGACACAATTAATAATAAAAAAATTCAAAATGACAACTGAAAGCATGAAACACAAAACTGTATCTACAAAAGATTTTTCACATGACGACTATCCGTTTCTATGCACAAATTTATTCGTTTATGTAAAGATTGACGAACTTTTGGAAAAATTTCCCTATTGTTCCTAAATTCGTCGCAGGCACCCTGAATTCTTCTCCAAAGCTGATCGCGTCTTTCTATTGGTTGGGAATAAACCGTTGATTTTAGACATCCCCAGACATAAAAATCGCAAGGATTTAGACCTGGAGACCTTGCTGGACAAGCAACCGGACCGCCTCTTCCGATCCATCACTCTCGGTAATTGTTATCTAAAAAAGTACGAACAGTTCTGCTATAGTGAGCCGGACAACCATCATGTAAAAACCACAGGTTCCGCCGAATATTCAGATTAATATCATCTAATAAATCCGGTAAATTATTATGTAGAAAGCTGAGATATTCGTCGCCGTTTAAACGATTAGGCAATTCTACGGGTCCAAGCAAATTATCACCAAGAACACCAATTCATACATTAATGCTAAACCTTTCCTGATGTTTACTTTCCCTTATCGCATGAGGATTTTCATCAACATAGGAGTGATAGTGTGCATTGTGCATATTAAAAATTCCACCTTGTGTAAAAGCGGCTTCATCACAAAATAAAATATTAGAAAAAAAGTCTTGGTCTTGATTCTCTTTATTTTGCATCCAATTGGAAAAATCGACACGATCAGGAAAATCACCTGCTTGCAAGGCCTGGACTTTTTTGAAATGAAAAGGATACAATGTAGAATATTCCACACAGAAGATTTGGACACATTGGGATGCATTGCTGCCAACCTTCTTACGCTTATTTCGGGATTGTACTCAATTTCCATTAAAATATCATCCTGATATTCCTCCATTACATCAGCATGTCTTCCCATTTCATTATTTTTAGGAATTACCGATCCTGTTTCCCTAATTCTTTGATGAAGAGGCGTAAATGATTTAGGAGCAAGATGTCTTCTACCTGGAAAGTTATCTGCATATCTACGTGCTGTTGCCCGAGCGTTGCATTGCATTTCGCCGTACACTAAATGCTTATGGGCATATTCTTCGTTACTAAACGAAACCATTCTAACAATATTCAACTTTTTGTATTTACAGTAATGTAACTAAACAATAAAAACTCTTTCACTTAAACCTTATTTGACACTTTAACCTCAACTAGTATCTGTAATACTAGTTATTTTGACGTTCATGCAATTATTATTTTGTTCATTTTCAATAGCCATCTTTCATAATTTTAAATGAATTCGTTGGTTAATTTTATAAAAGTATGATTAACACATGTAAAGTTCAAATCGATTTATTTCGAAAACAGTGCCTCGTAGCGACTTCAGACAAGAGTATCATTCTTTTAAGAAAAAATCGATTTTTTTTAATCTTATGTTAAAATTGTGAAATTTTTAAAAAAAACTTATTAATAACAATGTCCAATACTCCGGCAAAACAAGCCGCTTAAGAGTACAACTAAAAAATCATATTCACGCCATGCGATTGGGCATATTCCACTAAAAAAGGGAAACCATTTTGAAGATACTTGAATTAAACCGATGCTCCAGTTCTCTTAGGAAGTAAGTTTAGGAAGTATTAGGACGCTAATAATACACTATTATCAATAAAGCTGGTAGGGTAAATACCAAGTACTTCATATACCGAGGTTGCACGCTTTCATAACAGATCAGACTTATAGCGATCATAATACTATTATCACGTTTGTGCGGATGAAATAAAAATAAACACTTTTAAACGCATCAACTCAAGAAAGGTGCTTACTTATCAAAAATCCAAACATATCTATGGATGAACTGACAAAATTCTCAATGTGAAGAGAAAATGTTAAGATGCCTTTTAATAGGTTAAATATGACAGTACAGAGCGATTTGTTAATTAGTCTGTTTTTAAAAGTAGGCCAAAGTGAACGTCTCGTATGATTTCGTAATCAATGGAAAAAACTGAGTTGAAATCAGTGATTAGTAATATTCGTTTGAAACGCTTAAAACCAACCGAGCTGGATTCAACACTATTAGAATCCGCTACTTCGTTTTTATTTGTTCAAAATTGTTTTGGTCAATTTAAGCAAGGTCGTGTGAGCACAAATGGGTGAATCCCGTACTGGACGTCGAAGAACTGCTACTGTCTTGGATATGGCCGAAAAGGTTGACTGTATCGTAGTGGATCACCGTCGAATAAAACAACGCGAGATAGCAGACATAGTGGGCATCTGAAATGACAGTACACACAGAATTTTAAGTAGACGATTTAAAGAAAATTTGAAGAATTGGAAATGAAAAAATACGCGACGCATTGGGTGTCGTGATTGCTCACACCGGTACAAAAACTGAATCGTTTCAGTGTTTCTCGCATTCTTTTGGCACGTTTCCGTCACAATCCAAAGGACATTTTGCGCCGTTTCATAACCGTCGATAAATCCTGGGTCTACCATTATACCAAAGAACAGTTTAACAACAGACACACAAAGGTTCTCCGCCACCAAAGGTGGTAAACACGGTTTTGTCAGCAGGAAAAGTTATGGCAACTGCGTTTTGTGATTCTCGTGAACGACTAATTAGAAAAGGAACAATAATAAGTGGAGAGTATTATGCCAATTTGTTGCAACAATCTAGGGACAAAATCAAAGGAAACCGGCATTTGGTAAAGAAGAAAGTGCTTTTCTATCAGTATAATGTACCTGCTTACAAGTATGCGATAGTAATGGCCAAAATTCCAGAATTGGGACTTGAACTAGTCCCTCATTCGCCTTATTCGCCACATATCGCTCCCAGCGATTATCATCTCTTTCCAAACCTAAAAAAATGGGTCGACGGTAAGACATCTTCGTTTAATTCCGAGGTAATCGCTGCCGTAAATAGCTACTTCAAGAACTTGGCTTCATGGAGCTACAATAAAGGCATTGTTAACTAGGAATGTCGTTGAAATAAGTGTGTTGAGTGAGACGAAGACTACATCGTTGTTTGTATAAAGCAGATCATATTGAGTAGTCACAGCCTGACTTTGCAGATTTCATAAATATTGCCTCATTATACTGTAGCTGGTTGAGCGTTATCTTATGTTTGTGCGCCTTCGCTGAATTGACAGTTTTTTGTCCCTTTTTGTCATTTAGTATCTGCTTCCATGTGAAATGTTGTGAAAAGTTGTCATTGTAACTAATCTAAGTAATTTAGAAGAAGGGACAGATGGTTGCTTCCCTTTTTAGTCAGTCGAGTTTGAGATTTAAAACAATTAAGATGTAAATTACATACATAAAGACAACATTTACACCGATTGGGGCTTGTATTTCGATAGCGCAGATGGTTAGCGCGGTACTCTAGCAAAGTACAGGTCGTAGGTTCAAATCCTACTCGAGGCAAACTTTTTATTTATGTATTTAATAAAATTAACAATAATTTTTAATTACATATTTCCTTTTGAACTTATTCATTCATAACAAAACCTTATAATAATTTACATTTAGTCAAGTTGCTTTGGTATGTGTGTATGTGAGTGGGGCTTGTATCTCGATGGCGCAGATGTTAGCGCGGTACTCTAGCAAAGTACAGGTCGTAGGTTCAAATCCTACTCGAGGTAAACTTTTTATTTATGTATTTAATAAAATTGAGATGTAGTTTATGGATTATTGTAGTGGAGCCTTCGGCATCCCGACGGCGTTGTGGTAAAGTGTTGAAAACGCGTACCGTCAATTTTGTCAGGACCGTACAGTTTCGGTGCTATAAATGTTAATAGTTCGCACTTATGCGGTAATTGATTATGGTTACATCCCTAACAAATTTGTTTACGGTTTGTGGTTTTATCGTTAGTGTAATAAGTGAAGTAGGAGATTTCCACCTTGGCCTAGTGCGGATCTATAGAAGCCTATTAACCTTTACCTAACAGGCGTCGGCGTTGTAGTGCACCATGTTTTAAGATATTGTTATAGAAACTTTTATCGGATCTATATAAATTTGGTACGTTTCTAGATAAGGTGTGTTGAATACCTTGCTTTACCAGAAAAATAGAAAAGTATCACGTGCTAATATTTGGTAGAAGTGGAAATGCCCTATTATTACGTGTTTGGGTATTCATATAAGGTTATTTAAAAAAATATGCTCACTTAGGATTTTGTAAATTTAAATTGTGCGACACTGAATAAAAAGGGTGTCCGGTAATAGTGATAGAATGTTCACTAAGAAAACAATGGATATTGTTCTTCTGTTGCTTACATAAGTATCGGTATTAGCTGTCCGTGACGTTCGCGGTTACTTTTAAATATATGACGCTGCATTATTCTTTCTGGATGTCAGGTTCTGTTTTTGGCAAAATACTTCTGTTTACGCCTCGTTCTCTGGAGATTGTTTCACTAGTATACTTGTTCTTTATATAGACAGGGTGTATCCTAACTTCTTTGACAAAATGAAAGAGGTCAATTCTCAACTAATTTTAAGACGAAAATGTGGTACACAATTTTTTCGAATGTCGCTTCGTTTTCGAAACACAGGGTGTTGAAAAAATACAATTTTATGCGTTTTCTTTTTGTTATTATATTTTACATAATGAACTCATATGAACAAAAGTCAAATAAAGACCTCCATGAGCCGGTAAACACCCTTGTACACGACGTGCTAAACTGTCCGGTACACGTTGGAAAACGTCGGGACTGGCGCGAATCGTATTAAAACCATTAATGTCGAAGGTCTTCTTCAGTTTCAATAGGCGTAGTGCAAACAAGTTGTTTAAGGTGGCCCCAAAAATAAAAATACAATGGATTGAGATCCGGCGAAAGGGGTGGCCAAGGGTGGGGTCCACCTCTAGCTATCCAACGAGCAGGATATTATTGATCCAAATAGTTTCTAACACATCACTAGTCGATGGCGAAAGAAATATGGTCCAACTAAGGTATCTCCAATAAGTCCTGCCCAAACATTGCACGAAAATGTATGCTGGTGACGTCATTCGACGATACAATGAGGATTTTCATTCTTCCAGAATGGGTATTGTGAAAATTCGTAAAACCATCTCTCGAAAAATTCGCTTCATCAGTAAATAGAATTATTTTCGTAAAATGTGGGACTCGTAAAAAATTTTCTTGAAACCAGTTACAAAAATCAACTTGAGCTGGAAAATCTCGAGGCAACAAAGCTTGCACTCTTTGTACGTGATAAGGATAAAGTAAATAGTCCTTTAAGATACTTATATTCAAATTGTTCCCGATTTTTTTCATACACGCGCCTTGAGATTCTTCCACCTTGTTTAAAACTTCTTCCCAAGTTGTGGGGTTCTGTCAGTGGATGGCCGCCTACTTTGCTTTTTGCGAAGCTGCCTCTTTCCTCTAACCTAAGATGCAATTTTGTATACGTTTCCGGACATGGTATTCGTCTATTAGGAAAACGTTCTGCACATAAAAGTCTTGCCTCTCGCGCGTTTCCATTTGCTAAACCGTACATAAAATGAATTTGAGCTGTTACTTGATTAGTAAACTCAACCATTATGAAAAGTATGTATGCAGTACAACTAAATTGGAAAACAATTTTAAACGATATTTGTAAACTGTCAAACACGAAATGCCACGAAAAAAACCAATGTTTTTGCCATGCAACGAAGCAAAGCCTACTCATATCATTTGAAATAACAAAATGATAAAAATACGGAAAATAATATATATATATATATATATATATATATATATATATATATATATACAGGGTGTCCACTTTTTGATTGTGATATATTGGGATCTCGGTAACTGTAATAGTTACAAGGTCGGTTAAATTACAAAAAAGTTGCGATATTTTCTGCTCGGCCAGAATCCATTAAAAATTTGGCTTTATCTTTTCCCGTTCCTGGAATATCCTGAAAAAACTCAAAAACTCGAATTTGGAAAATCGGCCATAACTTCTGTATTTCTTAGATTGCAATAAAATTTAGTACACTTACATAAGACGTAGATACGAGTACACTGGCATTAATAAAATACTTCCAGGAGTACTAAATTCTGAATGACGATAGTCAACTTTTTTTTTTCTTATGGACGCCATATTGGATTTGTGCACGGATAGATAAAGGAAAATATTCTGTTTATAACCATATACATGATTTCCCAATAGCTAATAAAAGTAACTGTTGTATGATTAAAAAAAAAATTTTGGAAAAAAATCAATTGGTCATAGGCATATCGTTGTGAATAAAATGCTAACGTACAGTCAATGGTTGATTTTTTATTCTAAGAACAAGAAAAAAACATAGACACATAAACAGAGTTTGTCATTTAGTAATTAAAAGAATCAATAGTTATTGAATGTCTAAAATTCAACAAGAAACAGTAAAAAATTAAACAAATAATAGAATTCATAATAATTGCTGAAAATGATGCCCCTTCTGTTGGATGCACACTTGCACCCGCCTGTTCATTTGTAGAACCGATTTTCTTATAATTTCTGGTGGAATCGAATTACAAGCAACAACTATTCTATCACGTAATTGGTCTATGTCACTACATTGGGTTTTATAGACGGAATCTTTTATGTAACCCCATAAAAAATAATCCAAGGGATTTAAACATGGCGAGCGTGGTGGCCAGCTTATAGGAGATGGTTTCCCTACCCAGCTATGAAATCTGTTATTTAAATAATTAGAAACTCTAACTGCGCTGTGACTGCGTGTTGATAATAAACTAAATTTCTTAGGGTTTCTAAATGGAGCTCATCCAAATAATTTTCTAATTCGGTTCTTAATAAATTTAAGTACATTTCACTATTTAAGTTTCCATCTATAAAATACGACCCAACTAACTTATCGTCAATCAACCCACACCACACATTTACGGAGAATCGTCTCTGATTTCGAACTTCTTTAACCAAATGATGATTATCCACTGCATAATAATCAGTGTTTTTTCTGTTATACATCCCGCTATTTGTAAATTGGGTTTCATCTGTCCATAATATTTTAATAGCGAAATGTTCATCATTTCTTACCTCTTCATTAAACCACTCACAGAATCTAAGTCTCTTTTCAGCATCCCCGGGATACAACTTTTGTACTGATAAATATTTATAATCATGAAACTTGAATTTATTTATAATCTTATTTACACAGCTTTTCGAAATGCTACATTCTCGGGCAATTGATCGACATGATTCGTTATACCTAATTAATTTCTATTTGGGCTAGAACATTTATATCATTACCTGTATGTCTTAAGCCATACTTATTTTTTAACTTAGATGCAGAGCTATTTTCTAACATATTTTTAGATATTCTTGAAAACATCATAATAGAAGGTTGTCTTCTTTCTGGAAATGTTCCTTCATATATTCTTGTCGCTGCTACCGTATTTCTATTATTTTTTGTGTAAATATCATACATTCCTTTTTTTTCTGTGTTGGTATATCTTACCATTTTAAAAACTATTTGTTACTACTAGGTGTTACACTACAAAACTAACAAATTTAGTCTAAAATATTTAATTATTTTAAAACTTTGACATATACCTACTTGATTATTGATTTAAAATTCAACGGTATTGACAACTATTTAATGTAACAATGCATGCCTACTGGATTTGAAAAACAAAATAAGTTATTATGTATGTTCCTGTTCTTGCAATAAAAAATCAACAATGAAATGTACATTAGCATTTTATTCACAACGGATATGCCTATGACTACCTGATTTTTTCCAACATTTTATTTTTCATCATACAACAATTACTTTTATTAATTATTGGGAAATCAGGTATATGGTTATAAAGAGAATATTTTCCTTTATCTATCCGTGCAGAAATCCAATATGCGTCCATAAGAAAAAAAAAGTTGACTGTCGTCATTCGGAATTTAGTACTCCTGGAAGAATTTTATTAATGCCAGTGCACTTGTATCTACGTCTTATGTAAGTGTACCGAATTTTATTGCAATCAGTTAAGAAATATAAAAGTTATGGCCGATTTTCCAATTTCGAGTTTTTCAGTTTTTTCAGGATATTTCAGAAACGGGATTCTTGTTCTTAGAATAAAAAATCAACCATTGACTGTACGTTAGCATTTTATTCACAACGATATGCCTATGACCAATTGATTTTTTTTCAAAAATTTTTTTTTAATCATACAACAATTACTTTTATTAACTATTGGGAAATCATGTATATGGTTATAAACAGAATATTTTCCTTTATCTATCCGTGCACAAATCCAATATGGCGTCCATAAGAAAAAAAAAGTTGACTATCGTCATTCAGAATTTAGTACTCCTGGAAGAATTTTATTAATGCCAGTGTACTCGTATCTACGTCTTATGTAAGTGTACTAAATTTTATTGCAATCGAAGAAATATAGAAGTTATGGCCGATTTTCCAAATTCGAGTTTTTCAGTTTTTTCAGGATATTTCAGGAACGGGAAAAGATAAGGCCAAATTTTTAATGGATTCTGGACGAGCAGAAAATATCGCAACTTTTTTGTAATTTAACCGACCTTGTAACTATTATAGTTACCGACATCCCAATATATCACAATCAAAAAGTGGACAACCTGTACATATATAGGGTGACATAGAAAAAAGTGCCATGCATAGTGCCACGCGATAGAAGACACTAAAATAAGAAAAAAAGTTCCCTTGAATTTAGGTCCGCAACGCCTTCGTTTAATAGATATAGGGTGTTGAAGTTTAATTATTTTTTTGTTTTTTTCTTAATATCTTCTTACAATGATGTAATAAGCGGACGAAATTTTGTACACAGGGGCTTTTTATCACGTAGAATTCAAATATGATCTTAGTTCTTTTATTACTGAAGAGCAGTAATCATATTACAAGCCCCCCACGACAAACTCACCTATTTTCAAACCTCCTTTCAAAAAATTTCCTTACCACTCAACAAAAGTGAGCTAGCTTGCCATCAAGCATAAAGTCCACTCTTGCAACAATGTCCAATGAAACATCTTGTAATAATATGTTCAGGTTATTCCTTTTCAATAGTGCGACGAGTTCTGGAAACTCTCACTACTAACTTCTTTTTTTAAACATACATCTTTACCACCCATCTTCATCCAAACGCCTATGCACGTCAATAAATGTTCGAACATTAGCAACCTGTCCTAAAGCATATCATTCTCGATAGATACGTTGAGCTTTGGAGAAATTTGACCGAGCTTCTCGGTCAAATTTGTATGCATCGGATGCATTTTTCTCGTAAACCGTTGGTCCTAGCGACTTTAATAATGCATACCTTTCTGAAGTAGAAAAGATGGGAAAACAAATTTTTCCAGTCAAAAATGACATACAGTGTAAGGCAAAAAAGTTAGGACCGATTCAAACAAGATGGAAACCTGTATGTGGCGCCCTCTATCAGTAATAAAAGAACTAAGGTCATATTTGAATTCTGCGTGATAAAAAGTCCCTGTATACAAAATTTCGTCCGCTTATCATTGTAAAAAGATATTTAAAAAAAAAACAAAAAAATTATTAAACTTCAACACCCTATATCTTTTAAACGAAGGCGTCGCGGACCTAAGTTCATAGGAACTTTTTTTCATATTTTAATGTCCTCTATCATGTGGCACTATGCATGGCACTTTTTTCTATGTCACCCTGTATATAACTGTTATTTTTTTTGTAGTGTAATTTTGGGCATTTAATTACCATTATCAAATTGAAGCGCTGTGGGTGTATTTCGAAAAATTTTACAGTTATTGTAATTAAATTCATTATCATTCAGATATGTAAATTAAGCTTTGTTGATTTCTTTGATAAATATTATGTGACGTTTAATTAAGTTAAAGGACGCTTTTAAATAATTGTTTTTTGTTGTGGCGAATAAAATTTTAAATTGAATAATTAATTACCGTATTGGCCAGTTATTGATTTTTTTATTTGAGGAAATAATTTTACGTGGAATTTAGAGTTAATTTTCGCAACTTTTGCGGATTTTGAAAGAAGTTAAAAATTTTACTTTGCTTTGATTAGCTATTTTTGAAGCAGAATTTCAGGTAAAGGGGGGGCGTTTTTCTTATCAAGTGAACATTATGATTTCCTCTTAAACCCTTATTTTAAGATCTAGTTCATGACGTTTTTCTCGCTATAAATTTATTTAACAGGTGGCCGTAGTGACACATTTTTACTGATTTCCACTTTGTTGAGGTGGATCGAGTACCTTTTTGAATGTTAAGTGAGAACCGCGTCCATACTACTGAGCTATGTTGGTAGCATACAGTTTACCGTTACGAGATGTTCCAATGTCCGTAAAAATGTGAAAGGAAATAAGATCGACAGAAGATTATAACAAATAAAAATAATTAGTGATTGGGATCTGGACATTAAAACGGTAAGATTGCCAGGTACATTGCTTACGACACTTGCTGTAGGTTGAGAGCTCGTTTTTATCAGGTTGTGAGGGAGGTAGAGATATATCCACAGGTATAATTAGTAAAGCATTTAATTTTTTAGGCACCACTCAATTTTATATTTTAAATAATTAAATTACAACAAAAATTTAAAAGTTGTACATTAATACCGCACGTAATTTGAATAACACTAAACAGCTGTAGGTATTTGTATATTTCATAAAGCAAGATAATATCTGGTTAATTTCAGTATATAAACAACTAAAACTGTACTTTTCGTAAAGATTTACGATATTAACTAATTTCTTAATTTAATGCAACATATATAACTTATCTTTATCTTATCTTATATGAATAATAATAAGGCTACTTGACCTGTGTCAACAAACATTACAGTTACTAGGTTATGAAGTCAAATATTTTTATTTCAGAAATCGAAGTCAGCTGTTTTTTTTCATTATAACCGTATCAAAACAACACTAAACTGTCTTGTTATTTACTTAAACGTATTTTGCATTAAAAGGATACGTACTTACATTTTATTACACTAAAAATAAATATAATGCATTAACTTTATTTTCAAACGAACTGCAATTTGAGACCTTCATTTCCCATCAATATGATAAACATACGGTCGGGTAAGGTAATTTCCATTGTCTTCATTAACATACAAATACACGAAATGTAGACCAGACTGCAACAGCATGCGTCATTGATGCAAAACACTCCTGGAACCGAAAGACTGTTGTCCGTATTCCGGCCAAGAGCTGAGATACCGAATATCATAAATAAATATAAACAATACACATCTAATAAAACAATAACCAAATTTAGTTTAATAATCTATAATTGAATCGTACTCGAAAAGACAAAATGCCAATGTAACGCACGGAATTTACCTTTGATTATATATTTTACTTGGATAGCACATAGGATTGAAGAGTATATTCCGTGTTCCAGACTGTTCAAGAAATATTGCTCTACTTATTTAGTGAAAGAAAATAAGTTTGTACTAAATCGAGTTGTGAATATTACAAAGAAAAGGTAAGTAAGTTACCTTCTTCATATTATTTGGTACATGCCTTGTTCTATTTCTTTTTTTGAAACATGTGTTGTCAATGCAATGCGACATCCATATAGTACGTACAGAGACGCAGGCACGCAGAAACGCAGACACGCAGACACGCATGCACTCAACCAACCACCCACCCACGGGTAATTATTTAACTTACTTATCGTTTCTGTCCGAATTTGATGAATTTTGGAAGAACATTTAAAAAGATTTGTTGGGAAAGGCAAAGGAAATGTACTATTCATATCATAACATGATGAATTTATAAAGTTGATGGCGAAACATATTGAAAAAACATTTGTGCAAGAAATTAATAGTGCAATATACTATTAATAATTAATTTTACATTCAAGTCCAGATGTTAGCCATTCTGACCAATTTTCATTCAATACTTTGAAAATATTGTTTTAGAAAAATTGCAAAATTTGAAATAAAAGTAGTATATTGTTGTGGACAAACCGAATTTAATGGCTTACAAGCACGGATTACAAACTATTCTTCTAATGAAACATACATACCGTGTACAAGCCATTCGCTAAATTTAGTTGCTAATTTTGCTGCTGAATCGTGCCCTGAAGCGTTCGTTACTTTATTTTAAATTTATTCAAAATATTTATACATTCTTTTCTGCATCTACGCATAGATGGAAATTTTTAATTCAAGATATAAATGGCTTAACGGTAAAAAGAAATTGTGTTACACGCTGGTTTGCCAGAGCAGATGCAGCTTTCGCTCTCAAAATTAGCTTCATCCAAATAAGGTACACTTTGATTAAATTTAGTGAAAATTTTGACGAAAAACACATCGTAAGACTAGAAGGAAGTGCACTTGCCTAAAAAATAAATAATATGGAAATATGCATATGGGACAAATTACCGCAGCGAATTAATGCTACCAGCAAATATTTTCAAACATCCAATATGAACATTTGTTGTGCAATACCACTTTTAACAACTTTAATAGCATTTATCAGAAATGTTCGAAATGAGTTTGATGCACTAGAAGAGGAAGCTAAAATGTTGACACCAAACCATGTCCATCAGGATGAACATAGGAGATTAAAAAAAAGAAAATGCTCAGCGGATGAATCATCTACAATTGAAACGGTTGGTTCTAAATGGAAGTGATTCTTTCAGAATCTTTTTTTATATTGTTTGTGATAATTTGACGACAGAACTAAATCGAAGAAAGTTATTCCAATGTAAGTAAGAAATTTAATTATTTTTTTTTACTGAAAACGTTTCTGAGCAACTCGACTCAATGTACATAGAATGATTGCAAATGCTTAAGATGTATTATCGATATTTTTATAGAAGCAGACGGCTTTGGAATTTTTTTTTAGTTAGTATCTAGATGTCTACTGACCTCTATCTGACATGAAGAGGCTGCATAGTTACCTTAAAAAAATGTTATTAAAATTATTTCATTTCTTTTAATTTTCATTTTGTAAGTTGAAAGGTCGTGTGTTGTTCCACACCAGATATTTAATTATTCTTTAAACTATCAAAAGTAACGATACACTTCATAGTAAGTGGCCATGCACATTATAAACGTCAAAAATCTTCTAAAAGTGCAAGGAAATAAACTTTGAACCTGCAACACCATACGGCAATACTGACTTTCGAACCTAAAAGTTGTTCAGAAACTCATTGTTTCTGACCTAGGGTCACGTTAACATTTTGAAATTAGTTTACAAATTTTTCAACATGAAAATTTCTAACATACATATTAGAACCGTTTGACACATTCATGTTCAATGCTGCCAACGTAATTGAAAATATGATGGCGTCACCAAACAGTTCTCAAAAACATTGCTAATGAATTAATAACGTTAGCGTAAAAAAATGTTGTGTGTTACACGTTGAGAAACTAGGTTTGCGAATGTTCTAATTATTATTAGTGATACAAATATCTATTTTGCTTCTTTCACATTTAGCAAAACTTGTAGCAAACTAAGCTTGAGCACAAATCCCACGTTACTTTATAAAAAGAGTACCACACAGAGTGATACGCGTAATGGCAACAGGGTGATAACTTAGGCGTATTATAATAAGTAAGTCTATATTATACAGTGTACGTAATAGTATAATAAACGTTAAAATATGAAAGAATTAAAAGGAAATCAATATCATGACAATCATAAAAAAACCGAAATCGGTTTGTGTCGGAAAGTTTACCGAATCTCAATTTATCGAACGCAATTGACCGAACCTATTTGATCGAAAACGCAATTAATCGAAACGCAATCTATAAAATCACAATTGATGGAATGGGAATTCATCGAATTGTAAATCTAAAATGGTAAAATAAATACCTACTACTGTAAAGCCTGTTAGCGTTACTCAGGAGACGCCACGTCGATGTCGGTTTACTAGTCTCTTAATATTTACGTACATTTTTTTTTATATTTATCTAAAATTTTAAGTTTTTTTCTATTTTAAATTTTGAGTTTATTTTGTAATGTCTGTTGTTTATAGTATTCGAATGATTACAGTTGCATTTAGGCTAGGTATAATATTTCAACAGGTATTTTTTTTTCTACATTTTTAAGTTTTTTTGTGTTTATTTCTAATGTTTGTTATTTATAATATTTAATGTGCAATACCAGGCAGATAATTCGATATATTATTTCGATCAATATTTTCAGAGAGCCGTTATATTCATTCAGTACAGTCTTTATACTTTTTACGACTAGCAGTCGCTTGTTGTCCTCCTACATACTGTTATATTTGCATTTCGTGAAGTCCCTGTTCGATTTGAATCGCTTTAATAAATTTCCATATATTTGGATGTTCTGCAGAAATTTGTTACAGGGTTCCGAAAAGAAAGTTGCACATACACAAATATACAAATATGGAAATAATCGACAACAAAATAGCATAAAAAAAGAACTTTTATTAAATCCGAATACTGAAGTAATCTCCCCCCCCCCCCAAATACAACTAAATGTTTAAATTAATATTTGTTTAAAATAAAACGTTGTATAGAGAGAATTAATAGTTCGGTGTATTCAATGTAATGTAATCAGATAACAAGAATTAAAAGTAAATGTCTCATTTAAATACGTCAAACTAAACTAAATATCTGAATTAATATTCAATTAAATCGAAACCCTAGCACAAAGAATTCGGTGTATCAATGACCTACTTTGATACCTTATTATTAAATTAACAATTGAAACTAGAAAACTATTGCATAAAATCAATAAAAATAAATCTCAATGAATGAAGTTAATATCTAATTCATCACATATATTTATTATTTATACTAAATGAAGCTTTAAATTATCGAATAGGATAAAAAGGAGAAAATTTAATGTCAAATTTCCCTCTCGGATAAATCCAAAGCTAAATACATTTGAATCTGAATTTAGTGAAATCAGCTTAAAGCATAAGTATAAATTAAAATTAAAATCTACGTTACTGAACTCCTAAACATATGGTACAGTGTACAATAATAAAAACCAATAATAAGACTAATTAATCATTAAGCAGTCAATAATACATTACTATCTCCTAATCAGAGACAAATATTTAAACATTCGACGGTTAAAAGCAATATAGTAGTATACACATAAGAAGCCGCAAGGATGAATGCATTCACCTGTACAGGTTGTGCCATGTTTACCAAAATACAGGTTAAGCACAGATAAACAGATTATTTTTACAGATTATTTTTAAAATGGAGCATTTAAAACACAAAATTTCAGTTAATTACTTAAAGGTTGGCATAACATGAAGTATTGGAGGGATGTACATTAAAATAGATTCAGGTGTATTTGCATTCACAAAAGTGTAAAGATAAGGTTCGACTTAGCTTTGAATTTTCCAGTCGCTTTAATATAGATCTTCGTGTTATCCAGCGTGATATTAATAGGTATGAGCGTAATGGAATGTAGCAGGTAATCAAAAGTAAGAAGTAGTTCGAAAGCTTATATAGCATTATATTTATAGATATCGGAAACCCCAGAGTGAAGTATGGTTGTGGTTGTCGGACTTATCCCCGGAGTAGAGTAGGACCTCTGTAATTTCTTACGTAAGACACAAGCAGGCATTTGAATAAAATCTTACCTTAACAAGGTGTACATTAAAACTAATTCAAACAAAGTACAATTTCAAAAAAATCGGCCTAAAGTAAAGAAAGTTTTATAACAGAAAAAAGAAGCGAGGCATACCTGACGTTTTAACCTTTAAATTCGCATGATGAGTAGGAAATAATTAACACTACTTAAACATTCCAAATAAATATAAATCCGACCCTATAGTCGGATTATATCCAGAAAATTATTGATTTCTCTAGGGATAAAACGTGACCTGCACCCACTTGTGGAAGCAAAAAGGAAAAAGAAGGCGTTCTTTTTGGTTTCGAACTTAGTAACTTTGTCATTATTATCAACCGTAATGCCAGTGGTTCTCAATAGTGAAAATGCATGTTAAGTATGAGTGACCATCAACCATAAATATAATTTATTTAATTTAGTAAAATAGTATATTTAAGACAAATGAGAAAATAATAGGAACAGCAATAACCAAATGATTTTAATAGCTATCTGCTAAATAACAACATCAGAAATAATGGATGTTACAAATTATACAGCGATTAACAACAATTACCGTAATAATTTTACAAACGAAAGAATTCTTGCAAGAATGCGCTTTCACTAATAAATTCTTAGATCTTACGTCTAGTAAATAATTATACTGGGATTAATTATAATTACCGCAGTAATTTTACAAAATAAAGAATTCTTGCAGTTTAAGTATTTACAGAATAACATATTTCGGAGAAAAAAAATGTAATTTTAGGTCTGTAAGGGTACCTGAATCCGAACAAATACTCGAATCTCAACCGTTGAGATTCCAATCATCTTACCACTCCAAATTAAAATTTAAAAATAAACAAATATATAAAAAAGGAAGACTAGTAAGCCGACCTCCACGTGGTGTTCTTCTGGGTAACGATAACAGGATTTACAGTAGTATTTATTTTACCATTTTAGATTTACGATTCGATAAATTGGGATTCGTTAAATTGATTATCGACCAATTGAATTTCGGTGAACTGCGTTCGATTGATTGAGATTCGGTAAACTTTCTTAGTACCGAAATCGTTATTTTAGGATGAAGGTAATGAAACGTAAAAAAACTTACCTCTAGGTGAGCGAGTGTCTGGCAAAGTGAGCCAAAGTGGGAAGACAATCGGTGCTAATAAAAGATACGTAAATCTTTTCCTATTATCAGAAGGCCAACTCATATCCATTGCTTCTGGAGCGTCCTCCTCCGTATCACCCACCTGTAGACACACCACTGCTTGTGAGGTCAGTGACTTACGTGCTCGTACAGATGACATACGCCGCTAAAAGCAGAAAAACATATTATCTTATTACTTTCAAACAGATTTTTTATTAATAGGGATAGGTCGCTTGTGCATATACGTAGCATTATTAATAACATGAAACTTGCATATGGATACATTAGTGCACACAATTAACGGAACTACATGATAATAGTAGATTATGGTTTGTTGATTGTGTACAACGTTTTTACTTGAAAGCAATGCCTATAAATGCACAAAATTTTAAAAGCACTATTTATATCAAACCAGAGCTAAAGTACTACCAATATAGGGAAACAGTGCCAAAAATTCTGTTTAAAAGGCATGCGGTTATAGCTTCCAGAGCCCTTTTATCATTTGTAGCAAAAAAAGTATGATAGCGAAGTCACTAATTCATTTTGTCAAATATGTCTGTCCAAAGCTTTGTGTTGTGCTAATTAGAAGAACTACATACTTCCTACAAATATACACTAAGGAAACATCTCTTAAAAATTGAGTTTACAGCGTTAACTTTTTGATAATAAAATGTATGTTAAATGATAATGGCTAATACTGGTCCCTAATTCTACAATAAACAAAAGCCAATAAGCCAAATATCGATAACTGCAAGTGCAAGTTTGACACAAAACTTATTTTGCTACATATGCACAAAAGTCCTATAAAAAGCTTAATCCCAATACAAATGTACTAATATTGAAACAAACAAAAGCACATATAACGTAATGGTTGAAGGGTGGTAGAATACCATTTTAAATGGAGTTAATTGACATTTTAATCTTTGTGGTAGTAGGTAAATGCAGACACCACAACACTATTAAGGGTGAAATTTGTGAGACAGATCATTTTTATATTTGCATAAACGACTTTACAAAGCGTGTAGCTAACATGATATGTACACTATACTTAATACGGCAACAATTTTTAACTGAGATGTGTTAAAAGCGATTAAGCTTAACTAGTATAACTACAGCTTTCACTACTTAAAAAATTACCTTAAAACGTACGATTTTGTTGTCAGGATTAAGCCCGTTAGTATAATTACACGTACATAAAGAAAAAAAAGAAATATTTTTAGAAATATGAATTATTAGTTATAAAACAAATCATACAGTTAAAAAAATTTTAGTACAAATTCATATTTCCACAGTATCAGAATGAAAATAGTAAGTTAAGTACGTAAACAGACAT
Organism: Vesta saturnalis; assembly: GCA_036346205.1. Taxonomy (NCBI): domain Eukaryota; kingdom Metazoa; phylum Arthropoda; class Insecta; order Coleoptera; family Lampyridae; genus Vesta; species Vesta saturnalis. The sequence goes on from JARFJB010002520.1 coordinate 41,632, forward strand.
ATTTTCAGGCCAAAAACTTGCATTATGCATACAACATACACATATTCAGTTAAAAAGGGGTAAGTTCTTAAAAATGCATGTACAATGAATTGTTATTTAGTATAGACAAATGTATATAAAATAAGTAAATAAAGAAGGGTTATGCATATTTAATAGGGCTAAAGATTTTACTTTGAAAAAATTTGTGGGCTAACAGTTTAAGAGTAGGTAGGTATCAAAATAAAATGTATAAACATGCTACCTGTTCTGTATCAAATGTCATTTCTTCATCCGTTATAATTACTTTGAACTTAGAAACGCAGGAAAATTAAGTCATAACCCAACACAATGTGATATAATAATTTAAATGTATCTTACTGTCGTTATTGTGCTTTGTCTTGAGGTCAAGTTAGCTTGAGATGCTATAAAATACGAAAAATATGTAAAAAAAGTTGCTGCGAATAATTGTTTTAAATGGTAAGTGAAACAAGTTTGCACTTTGTGAATAATTGCAAAAAGTAATCAATTATCTTTTAGATGGTACATTTTAACTAGTGTTATATGTCTAAATAATTACCTCGCTCTAATCTACTACCACCGCAGTACGTCATTATGATGTAAAAATGCAATTTAGTACTTTGTAATGAAGCTTACGGTTTTCTTTGAGATTAAGGTAAATGTTTCATACATATTGCGATTCCTTATTTGAAGGACGTGAATATACTGTAACAGTCTTGCAAAGAATCTCGTTCTATATAACATAATATTCTAACTAAATCCATCCAGTAGAATATATCGAAACAAAAACCTTGAATTGCCACCCTAATTTTCCAAATCGTCAAAATATTGTGCTCATTTTACAAGTCAATCTACAAGTTTGTGCCTTTCGTTTTGGAGAAAATCAAAGATTTCCGTTGGTGGTTTAATTTAACGCTAGGACACTCGTATCGACATGAAGCCTAGTACCATAGCTTTATGCTTGCCGTGTAATGACTTGTGCGCCCATAATCAAAATGTGTGGACCCTTTGTTTCAGTGATATTACAAAACTCTATAAAGGGTTCCAACTTAACGCAACAGTCTTCATACTCGAAATGACATGAAACCTATGTACTAGCTTTGTGCCCATTTTTTTGCTGATTTCTGAGCCGATTCCCAAGTTTTGTGTCCCTCTCATTTACTAAAATTTAATTTTCGGTTGGGACAGCCACTCCACACATAATTCTCGGACCAATTTAAAACCGACGTCATGATTTTGTACTTATTTTGCGCTGATTTGTGTGCTCATTTAAAAGTTTTTTGCACCTTCCGTTTCAAAGAAAATTATAATTCCTATTTTTATAGGGAGCGTAATAGCCTTTTGCAAAATACACTAGATTTGACTCCCAGTCACCTTCTTCTTGTTTCAGATATCGACCTACTCCAGGGTGTCCCGGAAAACCACCGAAAAACTTCTACAGTGAGTTCCCAGGATCAAATTTGGACATTTACCCCTCTTTACATTTTATCCCAAAATGCAGCCCTAAAAAGTTATACGCCCTCAACGTTCAATTATGAAAATTTTTATTGATTTTTATACAGTCGACCTATCTTATATAAGTCAAAATTTGATAGAAATAAAAATAAATCGCATCATTAGAACTACCCGTTCAGCAGTGGCGTCAACCTTCAACCCTTACAAAAAATAATTTTTTGCAAAATAAATACAAATTTTTCTACTTTATTTGGTGATACATTTCAAAATAAAGGAATTTTTCTTCTAAAATCGACGGTTCTTGAGAAAATTTCAAAAATAGGTTTGTATTCTGCAACTAACTTGATGTGTGATTATTTGACAAATTGAGTTCTTTTAATAATACATTTTGAAATAAAGAATTAATTCAAAATTTAAAAAAACTAAAATATTAAAATAAAACATTAATTTTATAATAATTGCTCAAACTGGCCCCCTTTTACTTGAATGCAAGCATTCGCTCGACGTACTACAGATATTCGTGTTGATCGAAATATCCCTGGAATTTGTCTAATTTCTTTGAATGCTTTAACAATGCGATTCCAGAGAACATCTCTAGTCATTGCTGGAACTGAATAGACCTTTCCTTAACGGTTCCCCAAATAAAGAAATCTAAGGGATTGCGATCTGATGATCTAGGCGGCCAGGCTATAGGAGCATCGTTACCTCCTCCGATCCAGCGGATAGGAACTGCGCGCGCAGGTATTGACTCACAGTTAATCCAAAATGTGGTGGGGCAGCATCGTGCATAAAGATTCCTGCCCAAACATTTATACTGAATTTATGTTGAAAGCGAGCTTCTTGAATTATATTAGGTTTATCATCTGCCCAATTGTGGAAATTATGGGAATTAAAACAGGCTTCGTCCGTAAAAAGAATTTGAGCAACAATCTGATGATCTTCATTGAAATTGATATCAACCATTGACAATATTCTCGGCTAAGTAGTAGATCAATGGTTCAATAAGTGTTGAACATTTTTAGAAGTATTCAATTGAGAAGCGACCCGTCTAGTGCTTGTAGTTGGATTAATAACTTCCAACAAGCGCTCTTCTGCCTGAACAGGTCTGATGTGACTCTGACGTCCAGAATTTATCTTCCTTTGCAAAAAACTACCTGTTTCAGAAAAACGACGATTAATGAAAGCAAACGTGGAATGATGCGGTTGATGTCCATTTCAAAATCTTTCTAAATATCTTGCTGCAGCTCGAAAATTACCTACACATTCGCCAAATACAAAATGCATATCAGTTAATTGTGACTACGGATAACGTTCCATCATAAATAACAATAAAATAATAAACAGGAACACGTTTCACTTTAGTAGCTAAGAACTTTCGACAATTAACTAATTTTGTTTTGTCTTGAACACGCAGCCTACTACTAAATGAATTATCAAACAAACACGGATCAGTTGTTGCAGAATACAAATTATTTTTCAAATTTTCTCAAGAAAAAAAATTACGAGACCAAATTCCTTTATTTTAAAATATATTACTAAAATAAAGCAGAACAATTTTAATTTATTTTTCAAAAGTAATTTTTTTTAAGGGTGAACGAGCAGTTCTGGTGATGCAATTTTTTTGAAAATTTTATCAAATTTCTACTTGTATAAAATAGGCCGACTGTATAAAAATCAATAACGTAATTTACGGAGATAAAGTGATTTTTCTACATTTTAAATTGAACTTTGAGAGCGTATAACTTTTTGGAGGTGTTTAACAATTTAATGTGAAATGCTCGACTACAAAATCTAAGGTGAAACGTGTAAATGTCAGTCAATTTCACCCAATTGTTTTGATGTGATTTCTTCAGTTCAACGTGAAGCGATGCAAATAATTTGGCGCGGTGAATGGAAAGCAAAAAAGGGTTTTGTAGAACAGAGGTATACATACGTTCAACTGCTGGTATACAGGTACAGTTTAAATAAAAGCTTCCATCGCATATTTTGCTTAGCCGCTTTAACGTTAAACGCTTACGTTTACTTTAGCAATTGTAGAGTGTAGAATTAGAACAATATTAGTGTGACACTCCTGGTTTTCTCACTTATTGAACGGACAGCTAATTTTTTATCGCTTACTCAATTTTTAGATCACTTTTCTGAGAATTGAGAACTCTTGGTTGGTTTTAGTAGACGGCGGGTATTAAGCGTCTTGAAACTAAGTACTCAGAGTACAAGAACGGTCGCTATTGACATTCAGACACATAGACCATCGAGAACAGTGGAGAGAAGTGAATTTTAACAGACCACACGTACTTTGACCAACATGAGTCAAAATCGTTGTTTATGTACCGATTTTGTGGAAAAATGTTTAAAAGCATTACTTAAAAGGTTAGTTTCATGCACATTGTACAATCACGTGCATTTTGACTACAAAAATTTTTTTTTAACGAAAGGTGTACAACATTTAGAGATGGGTGCACTATAGGCACAATACAGGTCATTCTGTTTCTGTCAGAAACATGAGTGTCTCCTGAAGCACTGATGCGCCTGAACAGCAATTTCCCAGATACAACCTCCACTCTAACGTTCGCCTTAAAGGCGGAGTATGTGCGTATACCAAGGACAACGTAGGTTGTAAGAAGATGTCCACTTTGGAAAACAACAAATTCGACGTGATTTGGTTCAAACATTCTGGCCCTCAATTTGTAAAATTCTACTGCTGTCTGTGTAGGTATCCCAATGATAATAACGTCGTCCAAGATTTTTTGGTTACCTTAATCTCAAAATAGACTACCTCTTATCACTGTTTCCATGTTGCGATATCTCAATTATGGGAGATTTTGATGTCCACAACTCCAACTGGCTTCAATTTTCAGCTACCACTAATCCCGCATGTCATGGTGCAGAAGCATTTGCTGTATCCTGTGATCTTACACAAATGATTTCCGAACCCATCAGAATCCGTGACAACCTTAACCATACTCAATATCTCCTGGACACATTCCTTACAACTAACCCACTTGTCTATAAGACAAGAGCCCTTTCCCCACTTGGCCAATCAGACTACTGCCTAATCGAAATAACTGCTTCTGTACCCAATCCCACTGTTACTCGAAAAAAAGACGAACTATGTGGTATTTTAAATCAGCTAACTGGAGCAAACTGCGAAATTTTTTTGCAATCTTACCCTGGCATGAGCATTGCTTTAAATGGCCCTCCTCTTCAAACATTACTCTCTCAATAACTGAAGTTATCTTGATGGGTATGGACTTATACATTCCCAAAAAACATAATCGCGTAGCTTATGCCCGTGGTTTAATAGGGCTTACATTGATGCATTATCGCAAAAGCATAAACTCTATTCCAAATGGAAATCAAATAAATCTGGCGAAAATCACGCCGACTATATTTCCGTAAGGAATAGCATCATCACCAAGGCCAAAAAGATGTTTGAAAAACGTTAATGTAAAGAATTAGTCTCATGTCCTTTGGGTAGTCGTAAATTTTGGTCATCATCTAAAGCTATCAGTAAAAACTTTAGTACATCTTCCTTTCCTCCCATGACGTCTTGTGAGAGAGCTGTAGTAGTTGATTCTGCTGGCAAAGCCAACGTCTTTGTCGATTACTTTGCATCAAATTAATGTCTCAATTATTCTGGCAAAAATTGCCGTCGCCCAAATCTACCCCATACGCTATGAAACCAATCCCTTTTCGATACAAGCTCTTAGAACCAATTATCAATAAACGTGACTCAAATAAGGCGACTGGCCCTGACGGTATTACAGCTATCGTCTTAAAAAATGCTACCCCGAGCTAGCACTGGTATTGTCCAAACTCTTATCAATCTCCATGCCATCTGGAGTTTCTCTCACTGTGGAAGTTGGCAAATGTCCAACCTATTCTTAAAAAGGGCGTTAGAACCGATCCCTCAAACTATCGACCAATAGCTATCACAAAGATAATGATAATAATCTAACCAGTAAAAGGCTCTTTAATTGAAATAGGCGCGAAGTAACGTTTAGGATTGCTACAGTAGTTACGAAAAATACGGCTCTGTTAAACCCATGTGATTGATGAAACTTTAACTTAAAAAATTATAAACCAAACGTAAACCTTTTGTCTAAGGAGTGGACCCGAACAGGTATCATTGTAATAACGATGAATTCATAGAGAACTAATAAAATATTTGTTTAAGTATCACGTGCTCGCGACAATAATAAAACTGATTTTATAAATAAAAGTAAATGACGTTGAAATAACTATAACTCGAAAAGCAAAAAAAAGAGAATAAAAAATAAAGGGGCGCGAAACCAGGAATCGCGTATAGAGCAGTATGGTTGAAACGCGTGGTGTGATTGAAAGGTAGGTAAGAAGAAAAAAAAATGTACATGTATATGTACATTTGTGAGATTCATACAGTAAGTATACGATCTATTATTTATATCTATTTATTATGTCGTGACAGTAGACATAACTGTCCGGTAGTAGGACGATACCGTTAGTAGGGAATGCTACATCGTCCGGGGCACGATTTGGCCAGTAACCGGTCTGCTCGCTAGGGTATTACTCAAGAGAACAATACAATTGCCTCGGATCGACCTGGCTACAAGGGGCGGTCAAGGTCGAAACAGACAGGCTCCGTTGATGACGACTGTGCAAGGAATGAATGGCGAGTCGGTACGTGGAAGGTTAGAGGTATGCATGGTAAAGAATTTGAAATTTCGAATGTAATGTATGAAAGACACCTTGATATTCTGTGTGTATCGGAGACAAAGCGCAAAGGAAAGGATGCTGTGGAGATGGAGGATGGCAGCCTGGCACTATGGTCAGGAGTTGAGACGGAAGTGCATGGCGCAAAAGGAGTTGGGGTAATCATAAGTGAACGAGCGAAAAGATGTGTTAAACAGTACGAATTGGTCTCTCCCCGGGTAATATGGGTTAGAATGAAAGTGGAGTTTCGAAGAATTTTTCTTATTGCATGCTATGCACCGTTGAATGGAGAAAGAGACCAGGAGCGTGAGAACTTCTGGAATGAAGTGGAGAACGTGTTGAACGTATGTAAGCCAAACGAAAGAGTGATTATATTAGGGGATATGAACGGATGGGTGGGTGTACAGAGAGAACATAGTGAACGCGTTCTAGGAAAGTTCGGAGACCAAAGAATCAATGAGAATGGTGAACACCTGCTGAACATCTGTGTTGAGAGAAGCCTGTTTGTATCCAATACGTGGTTTAAACATAAAAATGTGAATATGTATACATGGCAAAGAGGTGAATCTAAAAGTATGATAGATTTGATAGTGTATGATGAACGGGTTAGAAACCTGGTGAAAGACACAAAAGTAATGCGCGGATCGTAGTGTGGATCGGACCACTTTTGGTTATGTCGAGAGTGTGTGTAGGGAAAAAGTGGGTGTGGAGAAGGAAAGCAAACGTAGTGCGAACGTCCAGAATTAGGGTTGACAAACTAGTGGATAATGGTGCGAGAATGAAATACGCAGATGCTGTCAATAAAGAGTTGAATGTGAATGAAGCAGTGTGGAACGAACAAATAAAAGACACTGACGTTGAAAGTGCATGGATAAGCTTGAAAAACTCTGTTGTCAATTGTGCCGTGCGAATATGTGGAAGAGTGATTGTAGGTAGACAGAAAAAATGTGCTTGGTGGAATGAGTCGGTACGATTGTATGAGGTATACAGATTAAGAAACAAAGAAGCGAAGGAGGCAGTGAGAATAAGTAAAGAGGAAGTGATGGCTGTGGAAGGAGAGAAAATGCAGAATGATTTTGAGGGAAACAAAAAACTCTTCTGGAAATGGGTCAAAAATACAAAACGTGGCCCAAAACAGAACGCTGCAGGAGTGATGAATGATAGAAACGAAATAGTATGGGACGATTGTGAAGTGAGGAAATGCTGGCAAGAGTATTTCGGAAAGCTGTACAGTAGTGAGGAACGTAAGACTGAAGGGTTAAATAAGGAGAATATAAAAGAAATGATGAATGAAACTGAGAAGGATATTGGAATAATTGAGGTAGAGAAAACGGTAGGAAGGTTGAAAAACGGCAAGGGAGCAGGCGTAGATGAAATCACTGGTGAAATGCTCAAATACTGGTGGTACAAAGCTTATACGAAGATTGCGTGAATTATTCAATGTATGCATTATGTGTGGAAAAGTGCCGAGTGATTGGAAAAGCGCGATCATTGTACCATTGTATAAAGGTAAGGGGAACAAGAGTGATTGTAAGAACTACAGAGGAATAAGCTTGCTCAGCGTACCTGGTAAAGTATTTGGAAGAATACTGATTGATAGAGTACGAGGAACTACACAATCTAAGATGTGGGATGTGCAAGGTGGCTTCACGCCAGGGAGAGGATGTGTCGATCAGATGGTTGCTCTCCAGCAGGTGATCGAAAAGTGTTTAAAGGTAAAAAGGAAGTTGTACTGTGCGTTTGTAGATCTGGAGAAAGCATATGACAGAGTGAATAGAGAGAAGCTGTGGGAAATATTGAATGAATATGGCGTAAATAAAGGTCTAATAAATGGAATAAGGGCAGTATACAACGGTAGTCGGGTATGTGTTAGGGTGAGAGGAGGTGTGAGTGAATACTTTAATATTGAGCAAGGAGTGCGACAAGGCTGTGTGATGTCACCGTGGTTGTTCAATGTATACATGGATAAATGTCTTAGACAAGCATGTAACGATACAAAAGGTGTAATGGTTGGTGACGTAAATGTACGACTCCTGGTGTATGCAGATGACACAGTCTTATTAAGTGACAGTGCGGATGAGCTGCAAACCGCTCTGAGGAAGTTTGATACAGTCTGTGAGAGCATGGACCTAAAGGTAAACGCGAACAAAACTAAGATTGTGGTGTTCAATCGGGAAGGTGGAAAGGAGAGTAGAGTATTTGCTCTGCAAGGTGAAATCGTGGAGCAAGTGGACGAGCTGGTATATCTCGGTAGAATGTTTACTGCAGATGGTACAATTGAGAGCGAGATTGAACGAAGGGTCAATGCTGGAAGGAAAGTGATTGGAAGTATGTGGACGATAATGAGAAATGAAAGCATGAGCCTAGCTGCGAAACGAGCAATCTATAATGGCGTATTCGTCCCATCAGTACTGTATGGAAGTGAGACATGGGTATGTCAAAAAAAGCACGAAAGAAAAATAAATGCTGTGGGTATGAGATTTCTGAGAAGCGCATGTGGTAAAACGAGAAGGGACAAGATAAAAAATGAATGCATAATGAGGGAGTGTGGTGAGGAAAAGACGATGATGGATAGATATAAAATTGTACATTACGTTGGTTTGGTCACATTGAGAGAATGAATAACACAAGATTAACGAAACAAATATATGTGGGTGAGGTTAGGGGAAAGGCCGGGCCTGGTAGGCCGCGTAAAACTTGGCTGAATGTAGTAGAATCTATGATAAAGGAAAGAAAGATAAGGAGTTCTAAAAACAAAAGGGCATGTCAGAGACTATGTATGAATCTTGCGGAAGCTAAAGAGGTATGCAGAGATAGGAAAGCATGGCGAAAGATTGTGAATGAAAAATAAATAAGAGGCAGGGATTGTTTTGCCTACCCCGCAAGGGAATGGCGTGAAGGTTAAGTAAGTAAGTAAGTAAGTAAGCTATCACCTTCATTCTATCAAAAACCTTGCAAAAATCCATCAACCACCAAATACGTTCGTTCCTCGAGTCCAATATACTCCTCAGCGACCACCAGTATGGGTTCAGACAGAGTCGTTCAACGGGTGATCTTCTTGCATATGTCATCCAACTTTGGAATAACACATTAGAGAAGTCCGGTGAAACTATCGTAGTAGCTTTAGACATTTCAAAGGCTTTTGACCAGGGTTGGCACAAGTGCCTACTTGCCAACCTTATCGGATACACTCTTTAATTGGATCTCCAGCTTTCTTGACAAAAGACGTATATACGCGTTCATCGATGGCTTCTTTTCGAAAGAAATTTCTACTAACGCGGGTGTACCTCAAGGATCAGTGGTAGCTCATACACTTTTTCTGCTATACATAAAAGACCTCATTTCCTCAACAACTAACCCGATCCGTTGCTTTGCACACCACAGCACTCGAAAGTGTAGTTCTTCTCAGTTTTCCCACAACAATAGGCAACAACAACAATGGCAGCCTCAATCAACACTTACTTAGGACGTTTTCCTGAATGGGCAAGGAATAGTCTACTCACGTTTAACGCCGACAAAATCCAGTATTGCCTTTTGACCAATCATTTCCCGCTGTAAAAATTAATGGCCTAGATCTCAAGTTTTCAAACTCTACTTCTATGTTAGTGATGCCCATATCATCGAACCTTTTATGCGTTGACCTCCTTTTGTCAGCCAGCAAAACAGCTGCCCGTAAACTCGCTTTCTCTACAGATCTAAACAGTACTTCACCTCACAACAACTCTTTTTACTGTATAAGACTCAAATTCGACCTCATCTGGAATACAGTTACCACCTCTGGGTCAGTGCTCCTCAACACGCCCTTGATATGGTAAACCGCATCCAAAAAAGACCTATAAGACTTATAAATATGCCTCCTAAATACACTACCCTAATACCCTCGGAGGCCATCTTCACTAGGAACACTCGGTCTGCACATTCACACCGTAAATACGCACTCAAAATTCCATCTTTGTCACACTAAACGCACGCAATCTACATTTTTCTACACGGCGACCTAATTGTGGAATGCACTACACAGTCCCTGCTTTCCTCCAAACTTTGATTTAAGCAAATTTAAGGAAAAGACGATGATGGATAGATATAAAAATTGTACATTACGTTGGTTTGGTCACATTGAGAGAATGAATAACACAAGATTAACGAAACAAATATATGTGGGTGAGGTTAGGGGAAAGGCCGGGCCTGGTAGGCCGCGTAAAACTTGGCTGAATGTAGTAGAATCTATGATAAAGGAAAGAAAGATAAGGAGTTCTAAAAACAAAAGGGCATGTCATTCATAAACATTTCTCGACAGCCTAACAATATTCCTAACCCCCTCTCAGTGTGCTTGAGTGCTTTAGCACGTTAGGAAAACTAGCCTGTTTCGGAATACCATTAGTAAAGAAAAAAACATTACAAGCACAAAGCTGGTGCACCGGTTTCAAGACATTCCGACAATAAAAAGTGGTGTATAAGTTGAACGCACAATTCAACACAAAAGAGCACAAAACTATGACGTTGATTTCAAGTTGCTCAAAAAAAAGGGGTGCTGCGATAAGTTGGACCCCCAATCGAAAAATGTTATTTTTCCAAACCGAAAGGAGTAAAAAATTTGGCAATCGGTGCACAAATCACAACTTAATAGGCACAAAACTATAACATAGGCTACAAGTCATGTTGTCTTTTATTTTGTACTGTTGTAGTACAACGGTTTCTCGAAGTTTTTTGCTCCTACCGTCATATGCATGGCATTACGCTCATAAATTTCTATACCCCATATTTTATGTTATCTTGACTTGATCGTCGCCTAGATTTATTTTTATTTTATGTTTGGGTTTTAGAATTACAACTTATTCCAAATTTACCTAACAATAATGTATTGGTAATGGACAATGCATCGTACAATAATATGAAAGTTGAAAAGGAACGAAGTTAAAAAAAGGTATGTGACTGGTTTAGAAGTAAAAACATTTTAAACAAAAAAATGGTAAAACCGGAATCTTACGAAATTATACATCAAACTTCTGCTACATTACAGAAATACGCATATAGCACAGTAATTTTATAGTTAGGTGTAATTTTGAATTTAGTGTGAATAAACTAAGAAAATATACTCACATTCACCCAATTTTGTACTGTTTATGACTCTTTTTTCTTGATTAACTATTAGCTTATTTCAAGTCATTACGTAAAATTGGGATTAGTTACGTTGTCTCTCACTCCACTGAAAAAGTGGATAGAGCTACAGAACTATTTTATGGTTATATGTGCTATAAAATTTGCGTTTTGCACCAATATAATTCAACAGGAGAGTTGTCTCCCCTCATATATTTTTCTTAATATTTTCATCGAGGTGGTTATGCGCTTAATTGTACAATTTTGCGCTAAGCATTTTATACTCACTGAACACTTCATAGAAAATGGGGCGTAAGTTAGTATTTATAAAATTTTCATGATTTTCAAGATTCAATAATTTTTTGTGTAGAATAAAAGCCCTACTTATGCACAATGTTTGCTGAAAATTGAACTGATTTAATTAACAATCATAACTGTATGTCAGAATGGTAAGGAAAAGGCAGCCATATTGATGAATTCCAAGCATACATTCATACATTAAGTATGTATGCATGGTGGGTTAAGGGTAGGATAAAAGGAACGGAGTTAGGGTTTTAAAGGGGAAGTTACTGTCCCAGCATTCGCCGAAATAGCCGCACATGTTGGGTTTATACGCAGTGCTCATGTTGCTACATGTGCATGAGGAAAGCTTCTCGAAAAAAAACTTCATACAAGACAGACGGTAAAGGGAACCGAGCGGTTTTCTTCCGAATGCTAAGCAGATTGTGTTACCACTGAACCACTACCAAGGTGAGTAGGGTAAGATAATGGTTAGTAAATAATAAGTACAATAATTTTTTGCTCAGTGTGACTGCCATATTCTGTCTAAGTGAAATTTTGAGTTAAAAGACTTTTTGTTTTAATTTTGAGCAGTTCACATGTTTAGTAACGTCCTTAAAGTAAAATTTATTTTAACCGATGAGGAATATCGGTGTGGTTAATATGCAATGACGCGATACAATATAACATAATGAGCTAGATGAAATTTGCTCCAAGTAGAACAGAAATAAAATGGTTCATTAAGAAATACTGATTTTTCCAGAAATGGCCTAAGATTTTAAATTTTTGATTAAACAGACTGTAACTTCTGAAATAGCTTATAGATTCAATGAATGTTCATTGTCCCATTCAACAGAGAATAATAATAGTAATAAAGGGGCTTTGTTAAAGTAGGATTATATTAATACATTTGGTAATCGTACTTTAATCACAATTCAGATAGGTAGAGACCTTCTGCTCTTGCATCTAACCCAGGATGCAGTGAGTACATTTAGAAAATTACAACTAAGGAATATGGTATACGAGATGTCGTACGTAGCAGAACATTTTTAACGCGCTTCCAAATTGTATTTGTTAGATTCAATGCATTCATTACTCAATTAAGCATCGTAGGTGACATTTCATCGATTAGTGCGCCAGTTTTCACACTTGTTGTTTACCGTACAATATAAAGACTATATAACTTAAGAAGTACAGATGACGCCCTTTTACTTACACAGCCCTTTTGAAAATCGAACACACTGCATCGCAGGACTTTTTACGCACTAAAAAAATTCTAACACTTAAATTATCGTGTTGCTTATCTAGTGAAAATAAAATTTGTCCAAGATTTATGATTTCCACTAGCCTGAAGGACGTGATCTTTTGGATTTCGTAAAAAAGTACTATTTTCAACTATTTTTAAATTAATTATGGAAAAGGCTTCAGATAAATATTTTCTATAATTAGGACAGTTTGGTCAAATGACATACCTATTATCTAGTTGCTCTCTAGTGTTACTTTATACAGTTACATTCTAAACACTCCTAAGTGTCTGTATCCAACAATATTCATAACCACTTCTACTGAAAACCCATTTTATGTAACATTCTTTACGGATATGTAGCTCTTTATTATAATTTTGAACTGAAAGAGGAAAGTTAAGTAATCTATAACTCAATAAATTAAGATCTGCGATTTTACACTGCTCACCGTGGTTGGAATCAGTAGTACAGCGTCATTTAGAGAGTTTTTTTTAATATAGATATATTTATATCTAGTTTACTACTATTTTTTATTACATGAGTATCAAGAAGCTGGAGATTGTCATTTGTCACTATCTTATAAGTGAACTTTATTGTTGGAAATTTAGAATTCAACATGTCTACAAAGATTTGGATCCTACACATTTTAATATAAGGGCGTCAAATACATTATCGACGTATCTAATCCAAACTCAACTTCAAGTGCGTTTTAAGCAGAATTTCAAATTACACATACAAACTTTGCCTTAGGTAAAATCCTATATTACATCGTTACTTCATTTTATCATTCATAGTAGGTATTTTCTATTTAAATTAGAATTTCCTATTTTACTGGGACAAATCATTATTTAACTCATTTCTTCATTTATTTCTGTATTGAAATTTAGCTAATTATTGCTGTTTATTTAAATTCTATCTAAAAAATTGAAAGCAATTCTGTACATTTATCCCAACTGGCGGTACAAAACCTTGATTTTGCTTTTGACATTTGTGTTAAAAAATCACGTTGTCTACTGAATTAAAATATGTGCCCAGAATAATTTTTTGTTAGTATAAATTAAATTAACAGAAGGTGCTATGAATTGTATAAAGTATTTCTACACAATCGTTTTTCAACGAGCTTACCAGGGAAATAAATTTTTCTGTATAATCTTATTATGTCTACGTAGTGGGTATTTAACCTATTTACTTCTCCAAGTAGACATTACATTATATATTTTACTGAATTTAAGACTATTCTATACCAGGACTTTTTTATATCACTTATAATATCATTTCTACTACAAGTGATTCGATCTACTACGAACAAATTCTACAAGCGCCACTAAGATCACATGTTTACCTTTTGGCCATAACCACAATTTGTCCCTACAGCTGTTAACTTTGTCACCTGCATATTTTCTTGAAGTGCATCTGGCTTAGGTTCCTTTCCTTGAGGTATGCCCATACCTCAAAAAAATTGCAAAAGCCTACATTGATTTCATCTGTCTATTAGCATGTCAATTTGACTGTCTTAGCTAATCATGTAACATCAAACTACTTATTACTTGTTGATTGTACAACTAACATGTTACTATAATTTGTCTAAACCTCCAAATTTAGTACGGGTTCTTATGGAGTATAACTCTCCCTTTTACGATCTTTAGTCATTTCTAAATAACGGTATCCTTGTTCTTGTCAAACGTAAAATGTAATTTAATAACAAATCAATATCAACTACGTGTACTGTTAAATTTATTGCTTGCTGCTTTTACGATATTTATCGAATTAAGTTAACTCCATTTATTAAAAATCGTTCTTATGAGAACGCTTACATCTCATTCACACTTCTTATATAAGGTAATGATGAACAATTTCTATAATTGTATGATTGAGGTTATTTTGTAGAATTTTGTATCATACGGAGATGGAAGCTGAATGTGGTCCTGAAAACATAAAACGACATAGTGGAAAACACTTCAGCCGTAAGGAGAAATGCCTCATTATGTATGTGATTCATTATTTCTTGGCCACAATGAACGTTAGTGCAGCTGTTACAGAAGCCAGCAAAGCTTTAGGTTGCACAGAGCGTAGTATCTATGCTATCAAAAGGAAGGCCAAACTGGAGCAGTAGCTAGTCCGAAAAAACGCATGAAACGAAAAAGTACACAACTCAATGATCGTCTTCATGTATATGACCAGAATATACAGTCAATTATTCGACGTAAAGTGAGCAATTTTTTCATTCAAAACATGCCATCAACGATGAATAGTATCCTTTGTTTCATTAATGGTGATGATGATCTACCAAATTTTAAACGCAGTACACTATTCAACCTCTTGAAAGATATGGATTTTGAGTTTTGAGTTTCAAAAGATGCGACGCAAGAGTATCCTTGTTGAACGTGATAACAGTATAAGATGGAGGCATAAATACTCGAGATGCATCATAAAGATCCGAGAAGAAGATACTTAATCTTTTTATTTGATCTCTAATTACATATTTATAAAATAATGTCGTATTTTGCACAATTAACAATCTTCACATTTTAGGTAAATATATTACATACACCGATGAATCGTGGGCTAACGTGGGCACACAGTTAGTAAGGCATGGTGTGGCACCACTATTGAAAGTGGTCTGCAGGCATTCGTTCAAGATCTCAGTACATGTTTAAAATCACCAAGTGGTCTTGGACCCTGATTTGTCTTAGTTCATGCTGGTGGCGGTAATGGTTTTATTACTGGTGCGGAACTTACTTTCCTCTATAAGAAGAACACAGCCGATGAGAACAATGAAATGGATGCAGACACTTACGAGAAGTGGTTTATCAATCAACTCATTCCAAATATACCACCAAATTCATTTATTGTTACTGACAATGCTTCTTGTCACAGCAGGAAGGTAGAGAAGATGCCAACAATGGCGTGGCGAAAAGAACAAATTGTAGATTGCCTTAGTAAAAAAGAAATTCCCATTGAAGCGAGACCTATTGGCTACTGTAGCACAAGTGAGGCATCTATATGACACGAATAAACTTGATGTTATAGCACAAGAAAGAGGTCATGAGATTCTTCGTTTGCCTCCTTGCCACTGCGAATTAAACCCAATAGAAATGGTGTGGGCACAGGTCAAACATCATATTAAAATGAATAACAAGACTTTTAAAGTTAAAGACATGGAGGAATTAATAACTTTTGGTTACGAAAACGCGACGATTGAAAATTGGCAACATTATACAAGTCATGTAAAGATCGTTGAAGGTAAGATGTGAGAAGCTGATAACCTTCAAAATGATTTTGCAGAGTTTAAATCAACGTTACAGAATCATCATCTGAAGATATATAAATCGATTCGAGCGATTAAACTGTACTCAAAAACAACAAATTTATTAAAATACGAGGTGTGGCTATTAAATCAAAATAAATTTTTTTACAGCGTCAGTCTCGTTATTTAATAGCCACACTTCCTATATTATATTACAATGCATATAAATCATGCGGCTATAATCAAACGTTAATAAAATTGTTATTTTGTTTATATACTGCAAACTCCTTCCGTAGGCAAAGGATAAAGCTACCATTTGCTCATGCTGTTGCTTATAGAGCTTCTTTCACAATTCCATGTCCAGGGTAATCTAACTCATCATATCGCCATGTAATGTACCTCTTCATTACATACGCCTACTTCGCTTTTCTAAAAAATACAGTTCAAAGATTCGATTTGTATAGATTAAGGGTAGTCTTTTTCGGTATATTCATAAGTACATTGCAGATTTATCTAAATTTGTATTGCATTGCAAATATTTTTATTAATTGTGTAGCTCGCACCGTAGATATAGTATTATTATAACCGTAATACGGTATTATAGGTGCAGTAATCTATTGGCATAATAAGTTTGGCAATCTGCACTGGTTTTCCATAAGCCCCATACTGAATTTGGAGGTTTGGATGCGCTATAGAAACTTTTTAAACGTAATTTACTTCCCTACCTTTGTATTTATGTGGTGTTTGTATTCAATTCGACTATAATAACATGTTTTTATAGGTTACTAAATTACAAAATATGGCTCTTGTTAATAACTCATAAATATATTAGTACAGTACCTGTACAGCTCGTAAAGAAATCTTGCCTTCGTCTTCTGGAGCAAATATAAATATTACATGTTTCAACCATAATTTTGATACGGGAGAAATTACAAACAGTTAAAAATAAAATAAAAAATAGTTGAACGATAATTTTATTTTGCTTACTTTTATATAAATAACAAGACGCGCATTTTATATCCAAAGATTATTTAGTAAAGTATTCAGCGATTTAAATACATTTGAGTTACAATGAGAAACTCTAAACAGGGTAATTATATTATTAGATGACATTTACTTTAAGCATAAATTTTACATTATTTTGGTTACAAGTTTCCAGAAAGTACCATAACATAGAATAAGTTTAATGTCATAAGGGTGAATTTGATAGTTGCTTTGGGTTTCATATAATTTTGTGTTAAAAGTGCCCCAATAAATTTTGAAATCTTGTTAAGAACAAAGGTGATAGTGTGGAACTGTCGATATGTATTCAATACAAAACGTGTGTTGATTTAGACCTTTTAAAATAAACGTCTTAATGACAATGAATACACACCCCGCGTTACAATGAAATATGCTACACCAACATAGTTTGTATGTAATTCATTTTAATTGCACAAAAGAGGTGGTTTGGAATGAGCTAGGCTCATTTGAAAATATTGTCTAATCTATATTAATTTATATCTATATCTATATTATAAAAATCAACCATGGAGTTATGTGAATTATCTTTCTTATTAAGTTATTACATATTTTTCGTTTATTGCACTCAAGCGTTTTTGAGGTATGGTTTTTGTTGAAGTGGTGGTAATACATTACAACAATGAATTGAACACTAAATACATGCACAAACAACACATAATAGTTTATGGGACAATTTTTTAAAAGTTAGTAGTGATTTAATGTTTTTTTAAATAATCTTATTTAGATAGAGTAGGTCATACAGCACACACTTGGTATTCATTATGTACTACTAAATTTCCGCGTGCAAATAATTTAACACATAGTGCTCATTAATTTATATAACAAAGAAATGTTAAAATAAGGAAATGCAGTGAGGACGTATGGCTTTCATACAACCCTTTCTTAACTGAATGAATTCAATACACAGTTTAGTTGTGATTAGTGCTTAATAATTTGTAATAGAAATATACAAGGGGTTATATATATATATATATATATATATATATATATATATATATATATATATATGATAACACAATAGTTAAGAATTCCTTTTCAATTAAGTCTGGTACTTTGTAAACAAGTTAGGCAGTGTTTAAGCAAAAATAAGTGATGTATGGCAATAGACAAATCAGGTGTTTGCGTCCATGTAATGAATATGAATGTTAAACATAAATTGTTTGGTAAATAACGTATATTAGACGTTATTTTACAATCTAATGATGTGTTTGACATAGAAGAAAAATTTTATTTAAAGTAGACGAGTAAAACGAAACTATTTTAATTAGTTTTGATGTTATAACAAAACATCGATTTAATTATTTATTAATTCTTTTACCACGTTCCTTTTTGGATGTTTTGGAAGTTACTATTAATCAAATTTATAAATATATTTAACAGCATCTCAATTAAGTATTATACCTAATCGGTGGTAAATATAAACAATTTAGTAAGAGAGGCCCACAAACAATTTAGAATGGGCGGGATGTAGTCTTTCTTATGATTTATAATAAAATATCTGAATGAAGCAAATGGTAATTTTGTGTGTGGATGTGAGTGGATGTGTGTGGATGTGTGTGGATGTGTGTGGATGTGTGTGGATGTGTGTGGATGTGTGTGGATGTGTGTGGATGTGTGTGGATGGTGTGTGATGTGTGGATGTGTGGATGTGTGTGGATGTGTGTGGTGTGATGTGTGATGTGTGTGAGTGTGTGGATGTGTGTGATGTGGTGGATGTGTGCATGTGTGGTTGTGTGTGATGTGTGATGTGTGTGGATGTGTGGATGTGTGATGTGTGTGGATGTGTGGATGTGTGTGGATGTGTGTGGGTCTGTTTGGGTGCGTGCGTGCGTACATGTGGGTCTGGGTGTGGGGGTGCGTGCGCGTGCGTGTGCACGTGTTTGTATATCTGCGTGTCTTCGTGTGTGCGTGTGTGCGTGTGCGCGTATGTGCGTGTGTGCGTGTATGCGCGTGTGCGTGTGTGCGTGTGTGCGTGTGTGCGTGTGTGCGTGTGTGCGTGTGTGCGTGTGTGTGTGTGTGTGTGCGCATGGGCGTGTGTGCATGTATATGTGCATGTATGTGTGGGTATGCGTGTGCGTGTGCGTGTGCGTTGCTGTGCGTGTGCGTGTGCGTGTGCGTGTGCGTGTGCGTGTCGTGTGCGTGTGCGTGTGCGTGTGCGTGTGCGTGTGCGTGTACGTGTGCGTATGCGTGTGCGTGTGCGTGTGCCTGTGCGCGTGGGATGCGTGTGCGCGTGCGTTTACGTGTGCGTGTACGTGTGCGTGTGCATGCACGTGTACGTGTGCGTGTGCATGTGCGTGTACGTGTGCGTGTGCGTGTGCGTGTGCGTGTGCATGTGCGTGTGCGTGTGCGTGTGCGTGTGCGTGTGCGTGTGCGTGTGCATGGTCGTGTGCGTGTGCGTGTGCGTGTGTGGATGTATGTTAGTATCCACGATAACTCCAGAAAGAAAACACCTATGTCTAAAACAGCTGCATGTTTTAAACATATAAAAGTACCTAGATATAAACTTTCAAGCCATCCTTAAATATGTTCTATGCAATTTTTTGTTACGATGCGTAATTTAGCGGCAAAAAATCCTAATGTAGAATTTAAGTGTTAGTTCAAATTTTTTTCAATATCTGAATAACGACTAATTTTATAAGAAAAAGTGTAGACCTATTTTTTAAAGAAAATTTAATTTTACATAATTTTTCTTCATAAACTTTCTTAATGTAACGAAAGGTAAGTCTAAAAATTAATTAAGTATGAACGAAAATGGTTAAACTGTATTATTGATATCTTATAAAAGCAAGCGGCTTTGGTAAGTTAACATGTATTTATGTATTAATCTCTATCTGACATGAAGTTTTAAACGTCACTATGACATAATTCGATTATTGTTTTTGTGTTTACAGTATTTCCTGTTTTCGTTATGAACGTATAAAAAAGAGGTTGCATAGTTATTTTAAAAAGATATAATTGAAATTTGAAAATGTAAACTTTCACCATTATTACACATTACTAGCATGGTAAAATGGGTTTTACTGGCGACTCGCCAGTTACCTTCTGGAGCCAGTAAAACCCGTTACCTTGCGTGTATTGTTATATAATATTAATCCCTTAATTGGAATTTATAAAATTCTGTTTAAATAATTCGTATTTGTGATTCTACGTTGTACGAAAATTACTATTGTTTAGAAAAAATTTTCATATACAATAACTCAAGTGGCCGACGAATCGCCGAAAATTGTTGGCCAAGTGTATAAGTGTTTATTGCTTGGACATAAATTGGTCTAGTGCGTTAGTACGAGATCAATTTTGAAGCAATAAACACGATTTAGCACTTTCACAAAAATTTATACAATTCGTCGGCCACTAGTGGTATTTAAAAGACAAAATTGACGGTCGATTGGGAAGTCATGAATTAATTAATTAGTTTTCATTTAGAACAAGTTGCAGGTTATATAGTGGTTTCGATGATAGTCTGAGTTTGCATTACTTTGACGAACAAAATAAACGGGGTTAGTAACAAATTTCACCAGTATACGAACACTAAATATAAAGTCATAACAAAACACTGAAATGGAAAAAAGCTTACAAAACTACATTATTCAATTAAATGTTCTATTCTTCGGCCTTCCTGATCCCGGCATAATAAAACTCTTGAAACATTTTCTCGCAAAACATTTTCTAATTGGTTCCTTGAAATACTTTGCATTGCTTGATGATGTATTCGGTGTTGAAGGTTTTCTAGAGTTGCAGGTAGTGTTTTGTAGACCTTTTCTTTTAAGTAGCCCCAAATGGAAAATCCAATGGGGTTAAATCAGGTGACCTAGCCACCTTATAGGGCAATTTATTTCGAACCATTATTGGCCAAATCTATGATCTTGCTGCAATATGTAATTGTTTGCTGGAAGATTATTTAAAACAAGTTTAATTTCGTTCTGTAGAAAATTCAGATACGTCTGCCCAACGATTCCTAGCCAAACGCTAATTCCAAACCGTTCCTGGAATGCTCTATCTCTTACTAACCGGAAGGTTTTCCGTGGTCCAATATTTGGTATTTTGTCGGTTAAACATTCCCAGATTGGTAAATCTTGATTCATCCGAATAAACAGTTTTTTGATGAAATGTTTCCTCTCGATTGTAATTTTCTAGAAACCTAGTGCAATATGCAAGTCTTCCAGGAAAATCATTTTCATATAAATTATGGTGAATTTGATACTTATAAGACTTAAAATTATGCTTTTTTAAAATTCTTCTTACGCTTTCATAGCTAATATTTAAATTTAAAGCAATCTCTCACAAGAAGCGGTGCTATCATATTCAATATAAGCTAGTACATTTATTTCACTCGTTCATATTTCAAACAATCTTCTAAATACGGAACATAGGTAAAATGCGGTGCGTGGAGATCTGGATACCTTTCAGCGTATAATCTTGCTGCTGTTCTGGAATTTCTCTGACATTCACCATAAATGATCAACGTATTAATTTGTTCTTCCCGAGTATAAAATGGCATTTTCAACAAACAATTTTTACTTATATCTAGGTAGTCAATGATTTTTTAACAATTAAAAACTTTTTACTACGCGAATATGTCGCAACTATAACGTTTTGGAAATGAAACTATCTGACAATTAGGTAAATGCCTAGCTGATTTTATGTCAACTAAAAGCTGTTTTTTTTTATTGTGACAGTTTCGAACCCAACAACAACTGAAAGCTTTAATGAATCCAAATGATAGGCATGTCATGCCCTACGCTTTTAACACTGCCAAGAGTTTGCATTCAATTGTTTTTTCAAAGCATACTGAGTAAATGTAAACTGAATTTTATTCTAAATGACATTCTTGAAAGATCAGTATTTTATTTATTACTATTATTTTATAACACATGATTTAGAAGTTAGCTTTTGTTGTGTTGCTTTTAGATAGTAAAAGGGATTTACTTTCTTATGGGCATTTAGTATTTAGTGCTTTCTATTTGAAATATTTGTGACTATTCAACTCATCCTCTCCATGTCAACTATCCACCAATTACAATTTAGTATTTTTTATACCTGGACCATCAGAGCACAATTGAGCGACAATTCCGCTAGCGGAATATTCCCGACAATTTTTTTCTCTTCCTGTGAAATTTAATTGCCTTTCGGTTAAATGTCCAATTGACATAAACTTTGACGTTTATTTTGTTCGTTAAAGTAATGCAGACTCCGGCTACCATCGAAACCACTATATAACCTGCACCTTGTTCTAAATTAAAACTAATTAATAATTCATGATTTGCCAATTGACCGTCAATTTTGTCTTTTAAATACCATTCGTGGCCAACGAATTGCATACATTTTTGTTAAAGTGCTTAATCGTGTTTATTGCTTCAAAATTGGTCTAGTGCTATCATATCGGAGCAATACACTCATACACTTTACCAGAAATTTTCGGCAATTCATAGGCCACTTAAGGTACTGTATATGAAAATTTTTTCTAAACATTAGTAATTTTCGTACAACGTAGAATCACAAATACTAATTATTTAAGCAGAATTCTATAAATTCCAATTAATAGATTAAAAATAAATAATATTCTTGGACTATTCATTGAATTATTTTGTAAAATAACTAGTACTTACTTCAAAATGGCGGAACATTGAAATCAACAAAAACTCCACTTGAACAGCCATTTTGAAAACAAGCGACGACTTGTGGTACACGATTGGAATGGGAATTTAGAGAGGTATCGTTCTATGAAAATAAAATTGGTAGGTTCCTACTTAAAATAAGAAAATAAGGCCACTTCCGGTAAAACCGAAAGTGATAGTCAGCTGCTTTAACGTTAAAAAATGTATTTTTATCCACTAAATCTTCATTCACATTTCTATCTCTTGTTTTAACAAAGTTAAGGTATGTATAATGATTTCGTTGACACCGGGTACATTAACCCATTAGTGAACAAAGTTAATTTTTCTCAAATTTTTAAGATTTTTATTGAAATATATGGTCAACGTGATATTAAATTTAAAAAAAAAGTTATAATTGTCAAAAAACATTAATATTTTTTCAAATTTTTGCCGTTCCTTCTAAGGGACGCCGTCCCTAAAATCCACTTAAATGTAAATAGCAAAACAAAGTTCAAAGTAACAAATTTATTGTCAATTATGTTTTCTATACATGTTATTATTTATTAAAAAATCAACGAGTATGATACTCCTTGAAACAGTATTTTGGGTGTAAGGCCACATTACATTTTTCGCAAATAAATTGACTTTTTTTCTCTTACAATAACCACACCGGCAATCAGTTTCGTTGTAAACAATAATATGTCCAAAATTATCATATCTAACTTCTTCATTTGTGCGTGATATAGGACCTTGCTGTGGTTTAACTCCATAGGACTTTAAAAACCATAACGCGATATATCTCCTAAAAGCTAATAAGCTCTCTGCATTTAAATTTGATGGATGCAGTTTTCTCATCAAAAGCCATCCATTTACTACTGACACATTTAGCAAATAAGCCACCAAAGGTCAGTAGCATTTTCTTTGGCGAATTCTCGTTCTATAAACTGCCACTAAAGCATCGAGTTTATCCACGCCGCCCATATACTTGTTGTATGAAATAATTTTTGGTTGTGGCATAACTTTTCTCGACTTTGAAAACCTGTCCCAGCGAGAAGTAGTAGTAATTTCATTATTTTCGCAATTTGTTGCAGCGGTTACGACCTTATTGTCTTGTACTTTCCTCGGTTTTCTTTATTCCACTTCTTTTACGTCGATTTTCCCTAATTGTTCCAGTGGCACAGTAATTTTGCTCGGCTAGATAAGAAAATAGTGGAAGACTACTAAAATAATTATCAAAATAAATTTTATGTCCTTTGCCGTTGGGAATTTCCGCTTGTTTTAACAACGATGTAATAACATCACCACCGACACCAAATTCTTTAGCTTTAGCAGAGTTTTTTCCTGTATAAATTTCAAATTCATACATGTACCCGTTACTAGAACGCAAAGCCCAATTTTTATACCCGAAGCGTATAGGTTTTCCTCTAATATATTGCTTCGCGTAGTGCTTGCCATAATATGGCACCATACTTTCATCAATTGATAAATATTCATCCAATCCACCATGCTTCTTGAAATTCTCATTGAGTTTATCTATTAGTAGACGTAGTTTATACAGCCTACCCTCCTTCATAATTTTGCTGTTATCGTTAAAATGTATAAATTTGAGACTTTTATCAAATCTTTTCAGTCTCATGCTGTTCTGAATAAGTTTTGGGACGTCGTCATCACTAGACCAATATAGTCTTTTATTTGGATATTTTCCATATCCAGACACCAAAAATATTCCCAAAAATACATAAAGCTCATTCAGAGTTAAATCAAGTTGAACATTTTTTTGTAGTGCATATTTATTACTTTGCTCTAATATCAGAGTCATCAAATTATTGTCAAAAAAAAGCAAGAAAAAATCAAATGGACTGGATCCATTCATTGCTTCAATGGAGAGCTCGGACGAGATGCAGTTTGTAGTAAGGCTATTGTTAGACATTTCTTCCGGATTTTTAAACCATTTTGATTTTTGATACGATTTTCGAGTACTTGCATTGCTTTTCCACAGATCCCGCAACTGTGACAGAGGTGTAAGGTCTTCATCTTCGTAATCGTATTCTTGATGGTCTGGAGAGAGGGGAACAATTTCACATGATTCGCTCAATATCCCACGTGGTAAGTGATTTACATCGTCGTCATGTTCATCGTCGGATCCATCACTATCGACCCCAGTTTCACAATATTCTTCTGGAGGAAGGACATGTATATCTGTGCCTTGAACTTCATCAGCATTGTCCTCTAAACAATCCATTAGCTTATAAATAAATTGTGACAATGTGAAAAAGTCATACAGGACAACGTCCCTTATAAGGGACACAAAATTAACGTCAACATAGAAAACAATGAATACGATAAATCAAAGAGTTCTATGTCAAAATGGATTATATACACATTATATTTTACGTATATAAAAAGAAAATTCTCTTAACTATTATCTAACATGTAATAAAAATTCATACATACCCTCCGTTTCTAGTAGAATATAATGATGCACCCATATTGAGGTTTTATTCCAATTTACTTTCACAAATGTTACAAAAACACACCCAGACGCTTTGACTCAAGTCTTAAAAATATCGTTACAACACCACCACGTGGTTTCTCCCACCCACATGCGCACAAAATATTTTTTTGTATGCGTCCCTCTAAAGGGGCCCTGTCCACTAATGGGTTAAATTAATTTTATGTAATGGAGTTTAGTAAAAACCCAAATATTTTCGAGTTTGCAAAAAATCAATTCTAATCACCGTATTTATTTTCACGTTAACCGAAATATGAATACGTAAAAGTTTTAAATATGTTAATAAAAGATGAGCTAAAGTATTATATTACAATCGTTACTTTAATTTCTATCAAGTATTTTCACTTCTATAATGGAGTTCGTGAAGTTTGAAGAAGGACTAAATAATTTTAAGTTTATAATTAATATCTGGGAGTGATACAATATAAATTTAATATTATGCATAAGTTTTATCTAAAATCTGAGAAAATGTGAGCACAGCGTGAACATTAATAAAAAAACCGTAAATATTGTACGATAAAATTGTCCCAAATTTTAGATATCAACATTATGTCAGAAGCGTAATGGATACTAATGAGTTTAGTTTGAGGAAACTTTTAATTACTTTTCGGTATATTTAGCTTTTGATTTAACCAGTTTATAATACTATTAATAAACAAAGTGCCCATTTAAATTCCTAATACTTTTTCTATTTCTACCTCACAACAACATTTAATCTATAAAACCGATTAATATCCTGTATTTATTGATACCATTATGTAAAAAGTTAAACTTGTGATACAATGCTTATGATTTATTACATTATACTTTTAGATTATGAATTACAAGTACTACAGCCAAAATACAGCAACAAAATCAAATTGTTACCACAAACGCAAACTTACCGGACAAAATTGTAGTAATCGTTGATATTAACACCACAATTGATGTATATGTTACCGCTAACATCCGTAATCTGTTAATATGCATAATAACTAAGCATATTAGGAATTATGCGTAAATGCTAAACACGTCAGGTATTATGCATAATTTCACAAAGATTCAGGTAATATTGTTAATAACTAAAATGGATTATATTTGCGTAAATGCACATATAATAAGTATTCACAATAATGACTTAAAATTTATCAATGAAGTGAAAAAATTAAAGGGAAGAACAAACTCGTGATTAAATATATTGTTCAAAGAAGAATATGAAACACTGTTAGCTGAGGTAAGTGCCGTTTACATTTAATCGTTTTGGTAATGTATTTCATCAGGTTAAGGATGCTTCTTCAACTAGTACCTCTAAAACCCCACTACAACACAGTAGACTAAAAAGATTTGGAATCGTTGAAGTTGGAAATGTTGAAAAACTTATAACAAGGGACAATCATAATGATGAGTTAAATAATGTTATGTTAGAAATACAAGATGTACTCTATATTGTTCCTGTAGAGAAAATGTTTGACGTACTGATTATTTGCCATAGAAATATCGGTCACGGAGGAAGAGATCGGATGAAAGCCAAAGTGTCAAAACAATACTCTAACGTTACCCAGGAAATAATTTCGATATTCTTATCATTTTGCGAGGTTTGTCATCTAAAGCGGCCCAAAAAACGAAAAAGCCTTACTGTAAAACCTATAGTTCACAAAGAATTTAACAGCCGTGCTCAAATTGATTTGATCGATATGCAATCTGAAGCAGATGGTGAATATAATTTGTACTTGTTTATCGAGACCATCTCACAAAATTTGTCATTTTACGTGCCTTATTACCGAAGACAGCTCTAGAAGCAATAAAGATATTTTTTGTATCTTCGGAGCTCAAACTATACTTCATAGGTAAGCATTTAAAAGTGTTTTGCATTTTATATCTTTTTTTATTTTTACTGACATTGAAAGAGAGTCCGTAAATCAAGTAATCCAAAATATATCAGTAGAACGGGAAGATTAAAACTTAAATGGAAAACCCCGTCACAGTCAAAGTCGGGGAAGTGTTGAACGAGTAAACGCTGATATTACGGGAAGGTTAGCCACGTGGATGTCTGACAATAAAACCAAAGTATGGTCAAAAGGTTAAAACATAGTTCAGTTTATGAAACATACGTCTTTGAATGCTGGTATAAAAATGTCACCATATAAAAGCTTTAGCATTGAACCGAAATGCAGTCTTGCAATTGAAAATCCACCTGCCGAAAGCATTGGGGAAATTATACATGAGGAAGGTATGGATTTTTTACACATAATAATGGCAAATGCGACAATGAAAATAACGATGAAGAATGTTTTAATGTGTAAGGTTATGTTGATGCACCGTGTATGTGTAGTACTTTGATAACGTATGTAACGTGTTTTGAATGCAGCTGAAGTGAGTTTGCCTGAAAAGAGTTTTTTTTCGTGTATGCGTATTGTAAGTTGGCGTAAATGATACGCCACTGGAATTTAAGGAAGCATTGGTGATCGTGTGAAGGAATATTTGAATGCTGTAGAAAGATTTTCGTGTTGAAAGCATTAAATTTGGTTGAGAAATGTTTTGAGTGAATTTTTATTGATACGGCACTGGTAATACTACTGCAATTTGTTACTGTGTACGAAGGAATTTGGACTAAAGAAATGGTTGTAGACGTATGAGTGAGTGAGTTTATAATATATTGATATTTTTTTAATGTACAGTAAGGAATATGGATGCATATTTTTGCTTGTAGAAATTTTTGTAATATTATGCAATAGGAAAATTTAATGCATGTTCAAAAATGAAGTTGATAGAATGTGAAGCAGTTCGCTAAATTGTCCGAAATAGGATTCGCCCACATGTGAGATTTGCATACAAAGTTGAGGGACGATCTGGAGAATATACTGTATGAATGTAATTAATGTGCAATTAATGATTTTTTCCGAGAGTTTTCAATGAATTTACAAAGTAATTCAAGATGGCTACGTTGTTCTTTAGTTTAATTGGAGAGAGAGATAGTCAGTTAAGGGGTTCGGTGAAAGGTTAAGCAAAGGCCGCGCGCGTTGGTTTTTGGGTAACCATTAGAATGGTTAGTGTGGGAGTTTATTTGTGAAAGTATAGTTCGGGCAAGGTGTATAAACGGCTGCAAGTAACCCAACAGGCAATCAATCGTATAGACATTCATAAATAAATAACATTATTAAGTGTGAATTGAAGAAAATGTATAGAAATTTTGTTCAAGAAATTTAAAAAGTACTTAGGCAGATTTGGAGTTAACACAGCAAATATTTTGTTGTTAGTATTCAATTGTGTACGCGTGACCTAATATTGTTGTAAAGAAAACCGAAGGTAACGATTTAAGTGACCGAACTAAAGTTTGTAAAATTTAGATAAGATCATTAATATTGAGTGGAGTGCATTCAGGTACAATTGTAATACCAACTCGATTGTTGAATCTTCATCCTGCTAAACGTTTATGTTGTGAAGGGCTAACGTCGAAGCATTAATATTATGTTATGTTAAAGCAGAGCCCCACTTAAGATAGGTGATTGACGGACTACTAGCGAGTGCATTCAGGAATACGTTTAGTGTGTGTTGTGCAAAGTGCTTGCCGATTTAAGAAAACTTAAGAGAAAAAAAAAAGATTACTGAGAGCAGACCATATGGACTACAATTATACCGACGGAGAAAGGATTAAGTGACCTAAACAGTAAGACAGTTTAACGGATACAAGTACGATTAGCTTTTAAGTCAATTTCTGATTCTTGGGTTGATTATTAATCACTGTTAAGTCAAAAGGTAATCGAACTTTATCTGTATTTCTTTTATGTGTGTAGCATTAAGATATTATGGAATTTTAGTTATAATTATATGGTGGTTTCTCCAAACCACGCTTTTGTACATATTTGCCTGAAAATTTAAGAATATAATTATACTCAGTATTTAATTTATTTTGTCGCTTATTGGTGTTAATGGTGTGCTTAACTGGTTACACCTTTTTGATAATTGAGATTAGTCTTTACATATTTTCGAGTTTAATGATCGATTGGAAAGTGAGTCATGAGTCAGATCGATCACAAAATTTCATTTTAGCTTTGAAATATTAATGCAGAATACTACTAACAAAGTATTTATTATTTTTATTAAGCAGAAATTACAAAGTTGAAACATTAATATTTAAACCTATTAATGAATGTCGGAATACGATTTGCTTTGAAGATGAAGTATTAATAAAACATAACGATATTATTAAGGATACAAGCACTAACCGCTCTATGTTTGAATTCTTCTGCAATTAACGAATATTTTGTTGGGTTAACAAGTATTATTAAACCGATTTCTTTTATTTTATTTAGAATTTTCTAAATTGGGTATTATTTGTTTAATATATATGAGGGGTACTTAAAAAGTACACAAATTAACGTTGTATGATTTGGGAATTTTCATTTCTACAGGGTGTGTTCAACAAGATTACTACGACCCGTGTATTTTAGAATTTTCTTAAGTTTTTGGATCAATTTAGGTTGAAGTGTGTTTGAATTTGAGTGGTGAATGGTTTTACTGAATAGGCTGCAATCCTGTCTTCCACAGTCAGATAGGATTAATTTAACATCCCGCCTAAGACTATTTATTTTAGCAAAATTTAAGATTGTGCTGGTGCCTAGAGACAATTTTTCCCGTACTGAGCTTTGTGAGTTGTAGATTTATGGTAAGTGTAAGGTGTTTGAAAGTACCCTTCAATCATTTTACTCCTTATATCGACCACGCCCATTTCCACTGTAGTTGACTTGGCAACCCGCTTACTTCAGTAAGCCTGCACGACGCCTAGTGCGGTTTGGACGTGTAATTATTTGGCACCCCGGAGGGATGAAGAGATGTATTGAGAACCGACCGATCGAGTACTCGAAATGGAGAGTTATATAAGCATATCACATGTCTCATGATGGTAATAATGCGCTTCCAAACCTAGAAACCAGGAATAAACGTATTTTAGTGATAAGCAGTGAAACTTCTCAAAACCTTCAACAGAAAGCACATAAAATCTTCGAATACAAAATATCCGCCATGTACAGTAGGTACTAATGTTACCGTTCCCATTCCGGACGTCGAAGGTGCACGGGGATCATTCCGTAATGTAATTGCTATTGTGATGGATACAATCCTTGAATACAAAGCATCGGACGTGTACAGTAGATACTAATGTTACCATTCCCATTGTGTACGTCAAACGTGCACGTGGATCATTCCGTAATGTCACAATGAAGTGGTGTAAATGGTATATTAAATTTAATAATAAATGAAGAAATAAAGGTAAAAAGTTCTCCAAAAACAAATCCTTAAACTAACTGGAGATACTAACCATTCACCACAAATAATGCCTTTGATTCAATCGGTAGTTTAAAGTGGACCAGTTCAATCTTTTGATTTGCTTAATTACCTCAATTTCTGCTTGATTACTTCCACTGAACATAAATAATAAAAATGAAATGTAACACTAATAAAAATGATCTCGGACGCCAAGTTATTTTTTTAATTATGCCCGGAAGAACTAAACCGAGGTCTACACTAAAAATTTTATCAAAATGTAAAATAATAAAAAATATACAACTATGCTTATTAACAGTTAACATGAATATATCTTAAAAATAGTCTTAAATTACTAAAAAATCATTAAACATTAAATACCTGTTACAAAATATAATACATCTTCTTGAGAACCCCTGGTATTATAAAAAATAATGCAGAATGCAAACTAAGATGACGTAATCCTTGTGTGAATGTAGCGCAATATATTGCAATAACAATGCACATTTATTTCTTATAAATTTGTCTTCTTGAAATGGAATAATCCGTTTAATGCATTTTCTTCAAATTTTCAAATAAAAATTGCAATCATAAAATGAAAGCGTACGCAACAGTAAAATTAAATGCGTACTTAAAATGTAATTAAAGTGTAAATCAAAGTAAAAATAAAAGAAAAGAAAGTAAAAGTGCCTGAAAAGAGCAAATGTTTTAATTTTTTGTATAATGCGTTAAATTATCTTACCATCAAATCACTGGCACTTTCACTAAATTTACGTGGAAGCCCAAAAAATTGCTTCCTGTATCTACAGCGTACCACCAGAAGTGAACAAAATGGATGCTTTGAATATCAGACGATGTCAGATGATGTAGTCATGCGCGAAAAGATTTGCGTAGAAACATAATTTCGTGCGCATAATTTGAAGTGGGAGTATAAAGCTTTAAGAAATATATACCCTTAAGAAGATATGCACTTAAGTTACACCAAAATGCAAATTAAGTTGCCTACCTCATAGCTATAATGCAAAAATAATTAAAATTTTTCTTATATTTACAACTGAATGAACGAAAGACCTAAATTGCGGTATATTTTAATACAATAGGGTTGTTACAATGTAATTGCTGTTGTGATGGAAATAGATCAAATACACGTCAGTTATAGACTTGAAACAATGAATGGAATACTACAACAACTGTATGTGCGATCTCAGTTCGTGCCCTGTTCAAATTCCGATCCTTGCATGTAAATGATGTTCGGAATTTGTCAACTTTCCTTAGAAAGGCAGCTGCAATTGCTTCTGGTACTATGCAAGGCCATCAAAGATGCATTTGTACCAAATTCTGCAGAAATAGTACATGTCGTAAAAAGAATAACAGATTATGTAATAGTAAGTGCCACCAACTCTAATAATGTTCAAATAAATAGAATTCAATTCTTTCTTTTCCTTATTCAATGAAATTTATCAGCTCGTCAATTTTAACGTTATTGTCTTACTGTCGTAGTCAATACACATAATAACCAATATTTTTATTTATTAAACCATCGAATTCTCCTGATATGTTTCGGATTACTTGATTTACGGACTCTCTTCCAAAGTCACTAAAAATAAAAAAGATGTAGGTACATAAAATACAAAAAAATTATAAATACTTACCTATGGAGCTCTGAGGATACAAAAACTTTCCGTCCAGAGCTGTCTTCGATGATAAGGCACGTAAAATGACAAATTTTGTGATGGTCTCGATAAACAAGTACAAATTTAAATTCACCATTTGCTCCAGATTGCATATCAATAAAATCAATTTGAACACGGCTGTTAAATTATTTGTGAACTATAGGTTTTACAGTAAAGCTTTTTCGTGATTTGGACCGCTTTAGATGACAAACTTCGCAAAATGGTAAGAATATCGAAATTATTTCCTGGGTAATGTTAGAATATTGTTTTAACACTTCGACTTTCATTCGATCTCTTCCTCCGTGACCGATATTCCTATGGAAAATAGTGAGTACCTCAAACATGTCCTCGACAGGAACAATATAGCGTACATCCTGTATTTCAATCACAATATTATTTAACTCATCATTATGAAGTCCTTCGTTTGCTCTTTATTCCTTGTTATAAGTTTTTCATTCCTTGTTATAAGTTTGTCAACATTTCCAACTTCAACTATTCCAAATCTTTTTAGTCTAGAGGGGTTTTAGGGCCACTAGTTACCAAAACGATTAAATGTAAAAAGCAATTTCCTCAGCTAACAGTGTTTCATATTCTACTTTGAACAATATATTTAACCGTGAGTTTGTTCTTCCCTTTAATTTTTTAACTTCAGCAATAAATTTTAAATTTACATTATCAGTAGCTAGCGCAGTCATTATTGTGATACTTATTATATGTAAATTTACGCAAATATAACGTATATTTTAACACGTGCAGTTAGTCACGAGAACTGTGCAGGAACTGAATGAGTTGCTATTGGTTATGCTTAATA
Organism: Vesta saturnalis; assembly: GCA_036346205.1. Classification (NCBI taxonomy): domain Eukaryota; kingdom Metazoa; phylum Arthropoda; class Insecta; order Coleoptera; family Lampyridae; genus Vesta; species Vesta saturnalis. The sequence continues at coordinate 74,497 of JARFJB010002520.1, forward strand.
ACTAAATCGTTAGGAAATATTCATAACTACATGCTTCAGTTATTAGGCAGAATTTCTATTAAATTTTTAGTTATTATCAATATTACCTGAATCTCTGTGAAATTATGCATAATAACTAATGTGCTTAGTTATTATGCGCAACAAATTTCGGTAACACATAATTAAGTACTAAGATTTCAGATTGCGCCTTGCGGGAACAAAGCTAACATTAAATTATTAAAAAAATCAGTATTAAACATGGAGTAATCAACAAAATTTTTATCACTCTTATAGCGTGTGTGTTAAGTATCTTGATAAATAAACACTTTTTTTATTACAAACCCAAAAGCTAAGAATTTTATTATTCATTTTTTTGAAAAAAATTTATTTCTATGAATAAGTTTTGCTTCTTTTTTTATGTCTAATGGTACCATCGTAATAATTGTAACAACCTTTTTTTGTGGTTGTATTAAAAAATACGTTAATCTAAGATCATTAATTTATTTGGCGTAAAATTAGAGAAGTTTTTAATTATTTACATGTAAAATTGAGAAAGGCAACTTAAATTGCATTTCATAGAACATATATTTTGGGTGTAATATTATATAAATAGTTATAGTTCCCTTTCTTTTAAAAATTGGACTCCGATCATTGTATTTCGCGCAATGTGTGTCACCTCTTGAGGGGGGGCATTTACAGAAGCGTTTCTGAAAGCCTCTATTTTTTACTTCACTTGCTGCTGAATGTTGAAGCAGAAGTCATTATTATAATGGTTTTTACTTAATTTTTATTTTTGGTGCCATCAGAATTTTGGTAGTAAGTTTTTTTCAATTCATTAATTTAAAGCTTAAGCATTTGCTCTTTCCAGGCACTTACGTATACTTACGTATACTTACGATACTCCCGGCACTTACGTACATTTACGTACACTTACGTACAATCATTATAGTACTTATATTATTCCCTTATACTCACTTAAGGCACTTATTTGCTTACTTACTTACTCATACTTATATTTATATTTTAAATGGCTCTTAAGTTACTTATTTACACAAGTTTCTCTTCATTCAAATAATATAATCTTAAAATGCAATTTTAATACAATAAAACATCAAAAATACAATAAGTTTAGTGAATCGAAAATTCCTTCAAATACCTAGTTGATCGCGTTGTTACAAGAATACGTAAGGAAGATGTAGAAACGCTTTCATACTGATTGACCGTTCCGCATCCATAATTAAACACAGGAAGCTGTCTATAGAAATCATTATACTGAGGAATTTATGTGGTAAATTTTATATTTTTTTTAAGCTTAGCTTTAAAACCTTTTCTTACCTCTCCTTAACCATCCATATATTGGGTAAATAAACTTAATTGCACATTGTTAATTTTTGTTATTTATAGAAAATTATTATTGTTCATTATTTAGGGTTTTGTTATTTTACTGGACAAAGATAACATGGCGCTCGAGCATGCATTTAATTATACATTGTTTTTTATTAATAAGAGAAGGAAAATAATTAAGCAGGTGAGAAACAAGCCGCATTTCAGGTGTATTAACAAAGCAATATAGTAGAACCCTCCCTATATTTAATCAACCGATTGTGGACGAGACGGCATATAATTAGTGGTGAAAGGTTAGTAATTCAATTTTTTAAAAATTTGTATTTAGAGATTACATTTGGCGTTTATTCAATGTACAAATTACATCACCATTCTGTTATTATTATTATTATGTTTATTGTTATTATACTGGCCATTTAAATTTTCTTAAACCTACCTCACCATTACAATTTTATTTTTATTATATAATGCTAGCTGATACAGGATAATAACATGCTTTGGTTGCATAATTCAAAATTCTTACTTTTAAGGGAACGCTATAGTGGAAACTTTTCAAGCAATTGAGACACGATACAAATTTGCGCAGTATATTCTTTATTAAAAAATAAAGCCAATACCCCCGATGAATATCGAGGATATGGGCAAAAAGGTCTCTAAACAAGTTTGTCAGTATTTTGGTAGCAACTCCCGATACGGAAAAACTTATGTATAGTGGAAAGAAAGATTCCGTTTAAAAAGTCCAAGGAATACGAAATCTACAAAAGACCTATAATTTTCTTATTTGTGGAGATATTTACACAACAATTACGTTGAGGTTGATACAAAACGGATTCACTCGATTTGCAAGAGCTAAACTTTGTACCCCATGTGCTTGTCAAAATTTTGACTAAACGTTGCCTAAAATGTATATTTATATACCAATTTCATTGAAGTTGCGACAAAATTGATTTCCTTGATGGTCAAAACCCAACTTTCGTGGCATTCTACGTCCTTCACTTTTATCTATTGGATCATTAATATTAACGTTTTGGATTAATTAACGTAACCGAATTGTATATATTGTAAGTAAATTTTGGCCTCTTCGTTGCGCTTATTCGTTATGAATCTACAGTTTGATACAAGAATTACCCCTCCCATTGATGTTTAAACTGCCAAACTACGAATCATTTGGATGACAAGTGTATTGAATTTTGAAAGCCATTACATCTAGGTAAAATCTAAATTAGTTTCTTTTAACCTTTTGTATGATACCTGTCTTGCTAAATAAAATAAATCCTTTGAAAACCCAGAGTCTCAAATTCCACAAGTGTTGAACAAAACTTATCAATGCTAACATCTGTGCAAGTCAAATTCGTTTGCAGTGTTAGAGTGGTAACTTGACTTCCATATTATTTTGGAAAGATCCATATTATTTTGGAAAGAATATAATACCTGTGGGTTGACTCTTGTCAGACAGAAGTTGGAGGTTGGTTTATAGTGTCTACTTCTCCGTGTAATCGATTACTAAGTATTGATATAGGCTTGTTAAGGCTGAATACCAATACCTATAAAGCAAGCTTGTTTTTAGGCCAATTTTTAAGGTTATTTTGACGCATTGTGTATATTCAGTATTTTGATAACGTATAGAGCGTATTTTGAAAGTAAATGGAGTGTTTGCTCGAAAAAAATTTTTTTTTGTGTAAGTTGGTGTAAATGATACGTCACTAAAGTTTAATGGAACATTGTGTGTCATATGAAAGAATATTGGAATGTTGTAGAAAGATTTTTTATGTTGAAAGCGTTAAATTTGGTTGAAAAATAATGTGAGTAAATTTTTATTGAGACCGGCACAGATAAGAGACTACCAGTTCGCCACTGGTCTTTTGCTGCTGTGTACAAAAGAATTCGGATTAAAGAAATAGTTGTAGACACATGAACGAAATTTTATAATATTGCGCAATAATGAAAAATTGAATGCATGTTCAAGTATGAAGTTGTTAGAATGTGAGAAAGTTGAGTTATGGTCTGGATAATGTACAGAGTGAACATAATTACAATTAATGGTTTTTTCGGGGAGTTCTGAGTGAATTAACAAAATAAATTCAAGATGGCTACGTTATTCTAACTTTGCATAGCGGTGGTTCCCTTTGAGAATTCCACTCGGCAAAGAAACGCGTAAGATCTCAATTGTAATAGGTGGGTTTTGGCGCTGGTGAGCAGAAGGTATGTAAGGGATAATTTAATAAGGGAGTGACAGTGAGATAATCGCTCGGTAAGAGCTTAAGTACTCTTTAAGTAACAGAATTACAAGTTAGTAAATTTAGTTAAGAGTAGTGGTCATCATTGACATTGAAGGAAATGGATGTGTACAAACGTTAGTAATATAAATCGATTGTACAAAGGTAACTAAGAATTTTAATATTTATGTGGCAACAGTTATTGCGACAAACGTTTACGTTATATGGCAAACATTACAACAAAGAGCCCATGTGAAATACGTGAGTGTACGACAGACAACTGCGCTCGCAAATGTACAGCCTAATGAGTTAGCGATTACGGCTGTTTTCTGTGTTTTGTGCCCGTGTGGGTGCAAATTTAAAAAGGATTACTGAAGCAAACCATATGCACTTCACTATATTCGGATAGAGGATTAATTAACGTAAATTGTAAGTTATAGATTTAGGTTTTGTTGACAATCTTTTAAGGTCATTATTGGTTGTGGAGTTAATAATTTCTTATTATAAGAAAAAGGATAATTGAACTTTATCTATTTTGATGTGCTTAGTATACAAGCTTTTGGGGGAATTTTTAAAATATAAGAATTGGTTTTTGTGATGTCTTTGAAGCCAATTGTAAATTGGTCAAAATAAATCCATTATTTAATTTACTTTTGTTGTTTATTTGTGTCAGCTGAGGTAAAATTTTAGCATTTTAGCTATTGGTACTTGAAGTGACATTTGAATATTTTTGAGTTTAATGATCGATTTGAAATTGCTTTATTCGCCAGATCGATTACAAAATTTTATTTGTACTATTTCGAATTATTTGACAGCCAGTAAAATACGGATCACGAATAACAGAATATTTTTGTTAACTATAAATTACAGATTTGAAGTATTAAAATTTAAACCTATTGATGAATGTTTAAATACGGTTTTTAAAGAGAAAGTAGTCATAAAATATATAGAGGTAATTTATAATAAAAGCACTGACCGTTCTGTTTTAAATTTTTCGCAAACTAACGAATGTTTTGTTAATATAAAAATTATTAAACCGACTTTTTTTTATTTTGATTCTTTTCTAAATTGGGTAATGTTTATTTAATTAAGAGTTTTATAACAGTTAGAAATATACATTTACATGTATACGAGGGATACTTCAAAAGTATTTAAATTACGTTTCATGACTTGGAATTTCCATATGTACAGGGTGCGTTCAGTAAGTTTACGAGGACCCGTGTATTTCAAAATTTTCTTAAGCTTTTGGAGAGTGATTGGCTTTGAGTTGTGAATTGTTTTACTGAGTAGGCTACAATCGTGTCTTCCACAGTAAGATAGGATTAGTTTAACATCCCGTCTAAGAATATTTATTTTAGAAAAATTTAGGATTTTGGTGGCGCCTAAGAGATAATTTTTTCTGGACTGATCATTGTAGGTTGTACATTTATGGTAAGTGTAAGGTGTTTGAAACTACATTTCAATCATTTTACTCTTTAGATCGAGCTCCATGTCCACTGTAGCTGGCTTGGCAACCGCTTACTTCGGTAAGCCAGTACAACGCCTACTGCGGTTTGGATTCACTGCAGACTAATTGGCCCTTGTATTTTCAATATTCAATCTGAAAACTCAAATCTCAAATCATTCATTAATTATCAAAAAGGGGCAAACGATTAAAAGTCGGAGATACATTGTATGCTATTTGAATATCGGCAATCTTTTGAATTCCATAATTATTATGTATATTTGTTGTATATGGTATTTTAATTATATGTATTTTGTTTCTGTATTCAAGGTTTATTTGGTGTAGGGTCGCTGAACTCAAATGATTCGTGAGATCTTATTCAGGGCTAGAATCTGATCTAGCATTGCAAATCTTAATTACCTTGGCTAGCCGGCAAATTGATTAAATATTCGTACTATACCAGATGGTACCCTTTTATAGTTAATTTAATTTTATAAAATTTGTTTTACTGCACAAAATAAATAAGTTGTTTACGAACACTAACACTTTTTCACAAAAAAACGTTTTTCATTCATACCATACAAAGTCACATTAGGATAAATAATTCAAAATCTGTTTAACAAATCTGGTTGGATATGTAGTTTATGTGGAAAATTGATCTAGTACATAAATGATAAAAAACGCTTTAAATACGGAATTAATTTTCTTACGCCACACTTACGTATTACAAAATTATGTAATGAAATGTTTAAGCTGTCCACCATTTTTTTCAAAACCATAAAGTAAACAACTTTCAAATTCACGCCTCAAATTTGTAAATATGTCTGTGCAAATATGACAGCTTTCCTTATTATCTGATAACAAAGATCCTCTATTGAAGCAGGCTATGTTTTGCACACTAGTTATATATAGGGCTGGTTTAGTGCCGTATCTTTTTTTCACGCTTCTCGCTTTTACGGTGCTGAATTTATTATTTCTTTTGGATATTGAAATGATTTTCAATTAAGACGTATCTTTGGCTATTAATGTCATAAAGCTTTATATTGTAGCTCGGAGTAGAGTTTTTCGTATTAAATTTAAAATGAATTTCTTTGTTAGAATTAATTTAATCGAAATCGTAAATATTATATAAATTTTACCAAGGATATAAAATTAAGAACGCAATTTGTTAGTGACTGTTATGACAATATAGTTTAGAGAAAAACAAGATATAAAATACTAAATTGTTTGTATTAAGTTTCTGGTAACGACTATATAGGGGCCTAATTGAGAACTGGTGCCAGGAATCTTTCAAAATAACGTATACCAATGCGGGTCTGGTCATGATGAATTTTCATTACAGGAAAGAGGTAACATTCATGTGAACTACAATTCGTTCTAAGCAAAGTTAAGTACATATGAACCGAAAAGTTGTTGATGCAATTTCGTGGGAAAGCGCGAGGTTACAAAAATACATAACGCAATAGTAAAGATGATGTTATTACAAAAAGGAGAGGGGCTTTAGTGCTTTTTGCGAGTAACTAGGAGTCTGTATTTTGTCGTCTTGGAGGTTAGCACGTAGGCGGACGCGTAAATTGTGGTTGTGCGATAGTGGGCCTAGGGACACGGACGTTTCGTGAAAGTGGTTTGGACGCCAGGGCACCGATTGGTGGATATTTTAGTGGTTCAACTCCGCAGGGATAATATCGATTTATCGGGCCATTGGATTATTAACGAGTTTCATAAAAGGGATTGCATTATAAATAAGTGCACCCTATTATTGGTTAGAAGTTAAATAATCCCCGAGGGTAATCTATCATTGTATACTTATTGTGCTTGCGCTTATTTCTTTGTAATTGACATTGATTTATCGAATAATGCCAAGCTAAGCAAATGAACGTAGTTATTTGGTTTTGAGGATTTTAATCTATTAACGTTTCCTTGTTTATTTTAATGAATTCCGCGATTAACGTTTATGGATGTTAAATGTATGTAATATAAACGTGATTTATACTAACTTTCATGATTGTCAACGTTCAAAGGAGCAAAATTGATTTCCATAATTGATCTGAAGTTAAAGAATTATGTTAAAGACTAGAGGACATAGTCTGCAGATTAGTTACGATTAAGCATAGATATTTCATTCCACAATTACAATTTTAAGTGAACTGGAGTACACACTGGGGCGACGAAGAATGTACATTATTGTTTATGATACCTTATACAATAGGGAGTTGGTTAATTGAATTTGTAAACTTTATTTGTGAACTTTTCACGAACAGCGAAAACCTTTTTAACGGAAGTTAGTGATTCTATTTTTTATTTTAACGAAATAATTGAAGTAAAAAGGTAATTTAAGTCAAGGTTAATTTTATTTAAAGAGGGTCATATGTTTGTAAGTGATCAGAAGGCAAATTCGTGACCGGAGGTGACTCAGTCACTTATTCATGTTTTTTGATAGAAAGTTCATTTTGGTGACGAAGTATTTTTTACAGCGTTATTGAATTTTATGCTTGATTCTCTTTTGAGTAAAATTGACGATAAAAATTTGGTAAATAATTAGTTTTTTTGTATATCGTATTTTTCCATAATTAGTTAAACCATTCAGTAAGTGATAAAATACTTATCTTTTTTGGGATTTTTTAATGGTGTACTTTAAATTATACAATCTAAACGTTTCGATAACACTTACATTAAATTCAATAAACATAAGCCTGATGTTTATGTTTGAATTTTCAAATTTGACAAAATTGTTTCACATCTTTAACAATTTTAAGAAACATAAACTGACGAAGATAACTGTAAGTGTTATCGAAACGTTTAGATTGCATAATTTAAAGTACACCATTAAAAAATCCCAAAAAAGATAAGTATTTTATTATGAGTGTTAATGGTGAAAGTTTACATTTTCACATTCAGTAAGTGCTTTGCGTATTTTATTTAATTGCCTTGGGGGTTCAGTGTAACGTAAAAGTAGGATAGAGAAGTCCTCAGGCCCCAGCAATTGATGAACTCGCACGCTTTAGTATTATTTGTAGGCGTGAGGTTGAAGTTTATGGCTAGAGTTCCCGGATTACTAAATACGCACACCTGGAGGAAAGTTCGCGACCAAGTAGGTGGGTTTTTGTCTGTTTGGCTCACTTACCTACTGGTACTTAGGTATATTATTCCCAAATTAGTCTGAATAACAGTCTGGTGCCCGTTACACGACGTTATCTAAATTGCCTCTCACCCTTATTTGCGATTTTCGACAATAAGCGAAGCCGCCCTAAAGATCTAAAGTGAGAAACACACCCACGATTCCTTATATACCACCGAGCTTGCCGAAAAACCATTTTTCGTTTTCGCCTGTAATATAGTGCCTTTAAATGACCCATAGAGAAACATTCAGAGGTGTAAGATCGGGAGATCATGGTGACCATTATATGGTAGCTTTTATTCCAACCCGTTTATTGCAATGCACATTTAAAAAAAATGTGTGATTTAAAAATTACCGTACAGCGGCTGCATAATGCCTACTACCTTGTTGGAACAGAATCAAAATTTTTATTTAAATTTAGGTTTCCATCAACAGTTTGTTTGTGTATTAATTTACTGTTCCATAAAAAGCACTAAAACAGATGTTTTCATTAATTATTGTGAATGTTGCCGGTCTCTTCACAAAATTGAATTTTTCGATCAGTTTTTGAAGCATTTATTTCTTATATGGGTGGAATGAATTACCCCAGCAAATAACTTACTTTCTCTGGGATATTAGTAAAGAAGATTTTCTAGGGTATTACACACATTATTTAACTTGACGCAGGTAATAATTTTTTGTGATATACCTACTAGATGAATTTATCACATAAACTACACATCCGATTAGTTTTCGCTAAATAAATTTTGAATAATAAAATACTTATCTTTTTTATTAAATTAATTTTTGCAACTTTGACAAAATTGTTTACAACGTCTTTAACAATTTTAACAGATATTACTACTGACGAAGATAACTGTAAGTGTTATCGAAACGTTTAGATTGCATAATTTAAAATACACCATTAAAAAAATCCAAAAAAGATAAGTATTTTATTGTGTGTTATAATGGTGAAAGTTTACATTTTCATAAATTTTGAATAATTTATCCTTGCCTTTGTATGGCATGAATGAAAAGCATTTTCAAGAGCTTTCCAATTTAAGATTTTTCTAATATTCCTTAAAAAAGTACCGCCCATGGAAGTTTTTCAAGAAGTCACCCACGATTTTGCATATTACTATTTATCATGCTTAAAAAAATTAAAGAGTTTAAACACAAAAATTTTAAATTTGCACATTGATTCCAGAATATATTTGTTATAATTTACATATGAGCTTTAATTTCTGTTTTTGTTAATTTAATGGGGTTCTATCCAAAATTACTATCAAAAGTAATTTCAAAATAATCTCACTTTAAAGAGATCAATATTATCGGTCAACCTGAAAGAACAGAATAGTGATGAAGTCATTTTTTGGAAGCAAACCTTTTCCAAAGGACTACAGATTTGTCAAGATAGTTAACACACACTGTATATAAATCATTTCAATCCCCTCTAAAGAGTAGAAACATCAAAGGTTAATCAAATAATCAATGTTAAACTAAGGTAAATAAATACCAATTTCAAAATTGTTACAATTAATGAATATTATTTCTATTAATGCTCTGCATAAATGGCTCTAACCCTGTCTAAGATTGTTATTTCTAAAAGAAGGCAATGATACAATATTTTTAAAAATGTTGCAAATTATCGATATTAACTCTATAAATGCTACATAAGTAATTGGAAAGGGGGAGGAAGCCTCCTCTAAATTTTTAAAATATATATTACCTATTAGAAGAAAACAAAGAGAGCAATTTCAAAATTATTACAAATAATCTATTAATATAATATCTACTTTGCCTAAACCGGAGATAATCGTCAGAGAAAAAAGTATTCACAAGGCGGTTACTTTTGCTAATGCCCGACCCCCCGCCCCTCAGTTTACATAACAATGAAATTCGTTTTTCGCCTTTATTATACCTGTAATAATATTTATGAAATACTAATTTTTTATTGTTTCACTCCTTCATCACCTTTAGAATGCACAATAGTTTTTTTCTTTGTTACATGTTTTTCTCAATAAATGATAATTATTTCTAGTTATTCCATGTAATTTTGGTTTTCAAGTTAACTTATTTTGTATTCACGCCCGTCACGTGTGGTTGAATTTGACTTAACTTTTTTTAGTATTAATACATTTGGATATCATATCTAGAAATTTAAATGAATGTTAGCTTTACCTGTATACTGTTTTAACATGTTGCTATAGTAATTTCGTTAAAAGGAAATGTATCGTTAGGAGAATTAAACTGTTTTGTATATTTAACTTATACGATCTAAACGTTTCGATAACAGTTACAGTTCTTCGTAAGTAGTAATATTATCTTTCAAAATTGTTAAAGATATTGAATCAATCTTGTTCACCTTTTCAATTTTTCAAATTTCACAAAATTGTTTCCACATCTTTAACAATTTTGAAAGATAATATTACTACTGACGAAGAACTGTAACTGTTATCGAAACGTTTAGATTCTATTATATTAATATACAAATACACCCTATAAAAACCTAAAAAAAGTATTCTACTATGTGTAATAATGGTGTAAGTTTACATTTTAATTTTACGGCGTGAGTTTATTGTGTTATCGCGCTAAATGTTTTGGCTCTGGTAAAGCGGTTAATGGATTCCACGTATTTAATAGCACACCAGTTTTCTTTTTTTTATTATTTATCATATTATATGGCTAGTAAGTGTGTGCATTTTAAAATTATTCTTGACCATACAGTGTTCCGAAAAAACAGGGGAAGATATTTTTTAACACCCTGTATATCACTCGATTTTTAGATTCTACGTGCAGTTATAAACCTTTATTTATATAGGTTTCATGCATGTAAAATTTACAGTTTTGAAATAATTTGAATTTTATCCAAAAATAAACCCACTTACAGCTATAACTCTATTATTATATACCATCTTGTGTTTTGTTAGGAAAACTTTTATATTCGGACCAAGAAAACACCAAGTTTAAGCCTATGTTTTGAACAGGAAATATTAGAGAGAAGTGATACAGGTGTTCAAAATATATGTTCAAACCTGTAAAATTTTAAATTCACAAGCACCACGTTTCTCAAATAGAACATATATTTTTACGCTGTATGAAAGACAACCAATAACTACATATTTCTTCATAAGTATAACCTATACTGTTTTTGAGTTATTTTGATTTTTCTATATTATTGAAAACATTTCCCACATGACAAATATTTGACCTGTCAAACTGTTTTTTGTTAGCCATTTAAGATGTGAAAGTTTTGTGTGTTCAATAGTAAAATAATGGACTATTCTAACAGTGCATTAATATGGTTCATGTGTTACGGAGGCTCAAAGGTTATACATAATGAAGTATCCTGCTCGACGTCAACCCACTAGGTTCACTTTTGAAAATTTGATGGAAAAGTTCGATGCTATTGGCAGTGTGGATTATACAAAACGCAATGCGGTGAATAGAAATACCAGTAACCAAGAACAAGAACTTAAGATTCTGTTTCATATTGAAGAAAACTTGCATGTCAGTAGTCGTCAGATAGCAATATCATGTGAAACATCACAATCAATTACTCTAGTTCATATTAATCCAAACTTTAATCTTATATTATGTTTTGAAGCTACGTTCAGAAGCAATAGCGCTGTAAATTGTCATAACATGCACTAATAAGCATTAGACCATCTATTTTGGATCCGACAAATGCAAAACCAAAACCATTGAAGTATTAAATAATATAGAAAATCAAAATAACTCAAAAAGTGTATAGGATACACTTATGAAGAATTGTGTGGTTTTTGATTAACACAGCGTAAACACATACAGGGTGTGGTATTTTCGAATTTCAAGTTTTGCAGGTTTGAACATATATTTTAAACACCTTGTATCATTTCTCTCAAATATTTCTTATTCAAAACATAGGCTTAAGCTTGGACTTTCCTTGGCACAAATATAAAAGTTTTCCTAACAAAACAAAACAACAGATGGTACATAATAATAAAGTTACAGCTGTAAGGGGGGGAGGGGGGGGTTGGATAAAATTGGAATTATTTCAAAAACCGTAAAGTTTACATGCATAAAACCTATATAAATAAGAAAATACTAACTTTGCCTTTTTTTTGTAGAACACTGTACAGCCAATAATAATGTTGTAATACGCACACTTACTAGTCATATAATATGATAAATATATTTCATTGGCAGAGTTTACCCATAACGCACAAGTTTACTTTAATCTATCGTTGACTCGCTCTGTAAATACTATTATTTGAATAATATATATTTTATTATTATAATATAGAGTGTTAATGAACTTTAAGCGCATTATTTCATTATTGTGTGTAATATTACATGTGATTTTCGCCCTACCTCACAGCACCATCATTATTTGCGGTTTACGTAAATTAGTAAGCAACAATAGCATTGATTATTTTCTCGTTGCTAATTGTTTTAAAAGTAATTTTTCAGATTATACGGTCTTGTAGTGACGACGATTTCTTGTTGTTGTTTATGATTTAAACGAAAGCTTTTAACGTTGATTAATTAATTCCATTGATAAAGTTAACCTAAAGTAAAATTGAAGCTAATAAGACTGATGACCTTTAGAATTGGTCTTGCAGCACGCTATTTTGTACTGATTGCGTGCGAATATTTTGAAGTTATTTACAGAAAGCACCAGTCCAGTGGTCTTTTTTTTTATTTACCTGGTCAATGTCACGAAATATAAACAAATTTTTGTTTGTTTTCAACATTGCTGTGAAGTACTAGCGTTTGTTTGTGTGCTAATTAATCCTCTATTTTTGATTTATGACTTTCCCTGATTTGATTTATGTTATTCTATTCACTATACACGCAAAACACCACCATACCGACCTTAAACCACTGCGCTATCGGCACTCAGCCCTTAACGTGTTACACCAGATTCTACTGCCATTTTCACCCGTAACAAGTCATACTGAAAACCAAGTGACTTCTTGCTTCACCAGAGTATATTTGGGAAAGCACCAGTCACAAATTTACGTTTAAGCTCAAAAGCGTAGTAAATGTTTACTTCGTGTAGACTTAGTTTCTCAGTGGTTGCTAGTTGTAATTCACACACAGGGGCAAAATATTCAGGGTTGTTAAGTTCAGAAGTTGTCTAAAATAAACCTTCATATTCCAACACATGTTTATTAGGGTGATATCAGCTTAATTATAACAATAATATTATAAGGATAATATTAGGTATTAGCTGATTTATACTAATTTCTACGATCACAATTAGACCTCAAGTTACCGTCGACTCTGATTGCACAATCAGGTACAACCTCTGTCCTAAAATAAACCGGAATCGATTTCTACAGGCAGGGCCATTCACGCCATCTGTCGGATGCTATTGGCTTATATAGTTGGAACCTTCCCTACCAATCTATCAAAGTTGGAAGATATTTCGGTCAGTGGACGCCGTAATATAACGATTTAAATGAGTAGTTTTTGTGCACCGGTCGAAAAATGTATTAAGAGCAAAGAATCAATACTACATTTTCAAGAAAGGCAGCTAAGGTGTGGATGACGATAAAGCAAGAGGGCATCCATCTGCTGTGATTACCGAAGAAAATATCGATACGTGCTGAATTCCTTTTATCAGATGAAGGAAATGCCAAATAATCGCGTTCTTCTAAGTCAAAAATCAAAACAATGCTAATCTCATTTTTCGATTCCAAGGGTATTATCTATAAATAATTCATTCCAAGTGGGACAACCGTTAATGCTAAGTATTATCTGAAACTGAAATGCCTTACTGGGTGTTTATCGTCGTGTTCGGCCTGAATATCGAGAACCAGGCAGTTGGAGATTATTGCGCGATAATTCATCTTCTCATCGTGCGACAATAATCACCGATTTTTTAACTAAAAATTAAATTTTTTGCTTCAACACTCCCCTTACTCTCCCGATCTGGCTCTCTGCGACTTTTCCCTATTTTCTAAAATACATTTGACTATGAAAGCAAACAGTTTTGCTTGAAGAAATTCAACATAGTTTATCGCATGTTTAAAGATATGGAAAATAAAGGAAATTGCGCATGAAATACGAATGTGTGTAAAAATTTAGTAACGTTAATCTATCAGTACTGTCTAATAGTTTTAAAGCCTACTTTGGGAATTATTTCTTGCATGAAATTTTAATAATTGCTTTCAATATTTGAATTATAGTGCGGATTCAGGACACACTGGGAAGATTTTGATAAAATTAATCAAGTCTTTATTATATATTGAGTAGCGTTTTCTTAGTCGACCGTTGGGATTACGCCACATAGTGAAGGCTATTGATATGAAATTTTGTTTACTATATTGTACGGTAAAAGCTTGTTTGGTTGTCTAGGGAACGTAGAATGTGCTTTTTTTGTAAATTGGCAGTTTTGCCGGCAGACATCGTTCCCATAGAATTTGTCGATACAACTTACTAAAATAAAGATTTCTTATGGGCGAGTGAATTGCTGTTTTATAGGAGAGAGGCGCTTAGTTAGTTTTTGATTTAAAACTCAAACAATTACGATGTAGTCCATAAACGTGAGTTTGGCAAGCCGGTGTCCAAGAGTTGGTGTAGTAGGAAAGTGTTTATCCGTTGTTTGTTAGTAAAATAAAAGTTGAGTGCTAAGAAAATTTGGCGTTCGTGTAAAGCGGTTATTGTAAAAAACTTATACATCTGTAGTTCTTGTAATCACTCTTGTACCCCTTACCGTTATACAGTGGTGCAATGATCGCGCTCTTCTACACTTAAGGTATACATTGAATAATTCATACAATCTTCGTATAAGCTTTGCACCTCCATACTTCAGCATTTCACCAGTGATTTCATCTAAGCCTACTCCTTTACCGTTTTTCAACCTTCCTAATGTTTTCTCTGCCTCATTTATCCTAATATTCTTCTCAGTTTCATTCACCATTTATTCTACATTCTCCTTATTTGACCCTTTCGTCTTACTTTCCCCACTACTGTCCAGCTTTCCGAAATATGGTTGTCAGTATTTCCTCAGTTTACAATCGTCCCATACCATTTTTTTGCTCGTACTCATCACTCCTGCAGCGTTCTGTTTTGGGCCACGATTTGTATTTTTGACCCATTTCCAGAAGAGTGTTTTGTTTCCCTCAAACTCATTTTACATTTTCTCTCCTTCCACAGCCATCACTTCCTCTTTACTTATTCTCACTGCCTCCCTCGCTTCTTTGTTTTTTAATCTGTACACCTCATACAATCGCTTTTTCTCAGTCTCATTTTTTTGCAGCAATCATTGCCATGTACGCATCTTTTTTCTTACATACTGCCTTTTTTACCAATTCATTCCAAATATCCGCACGGCACGATTGGCAACACAGTCTGTCAAGATTACACATGGACTTTCAACGTCAGTGACTTTTATTTGTTGGTTCCACACTGTTTCATTCACATTTTCATCTTTTTCTTACATACTGCCTTTTTTACCGACTGATTCTACCAAGCACATTTTTTGTGTCTACCTACAGTCGCTCCTCCACATATCGGCACGGCACAATGGACAACACAGTTTTTCAAGCTTATCCATTCACTTTCAACGTCAGTGTCTTTTATTTGTTCATTCCACACTGTGTCATTCACATTCAACTCTTTACTCACAGCATCTGCGTATTTGGTGGTCCGATCCACACTCCGATCAGCGCATTACCTTTGTGTCTCTTACAAGATTTCTACGTTGTTCATCATACACTATCAAGTCAATCATACTTTTAGATTCATCTCTTTGCCATCTATACATATGCACACTTTTATGTTTAAACCACGCATTAGATACAAACAGGCTTCTCTCCACACAGATGTTCAACAGGCGTCCACCATTATCATTGACTCTTTGGTCTCCGGATTTTCCCATGTACACCCACCCATCCGTTCATATCTCCCAATATCATCACTCTTTCGTTCGCCTTACATACGTTCAACACGTTTTCTACACCATTCCAGAAGTTGTCATACTCTTGGCCTCTTTCTCCATTCACCGGTACATAGCATGCAATAAGAAAAATTCTTCGAAACTCCACTGTCATACTAACTCATTACCCGGGGAGATACCAATTCGTACTCTTTAACATATTTTCGCTCTTTCACTTACGATCACCTCAACTGCTTTCGCGCCATGCCCTTCAGTCTTAGCCCCTTACCATAGTGCTGGGCTGCCATCCTCCATCTCCGCAGCATCCTTTCCTTTGCGCTTTGTCTCCAATACACACAGAATATCAAGCTGCCTTTCATACATTACAATCGTAATTTATAATTGTTTACCATTCATATCTCTAACATTCCACGTACCGACCCGCCATTCATTCCTTGCACAGTCGTCAGCAAAGGGACCTGTCTATTTGACCTTGACTGCCGTGTAGCCAGGTAGATCTGAGGCAATTGCATTACTCTCTTGAGTACGACCATAGCGGAGATACCAGTGACTAACCAAATCGTGCCCTGGACGATGTAGCATTCCTTACTAACAGTATCGTCCTACTATCAGACAGTTATATGTGTATTTCCCACGACACATAAATCCAGAAAGGTATATATATATATATATATATATATATATATATATATATATATATATATATATATATAATTAATTTATTTTACTTACATCATTTTCAATCACATTATGTTTCAATTAGATTTTTTCCTACGCGATTCTTGGTTCTCGCGCTACTTACTGAACTTGCAGTTATTTATTTGCGACCAAATGATTTAATTATTTGTAATTTAGATATCCGAGTTAGATCTAGTTATTTGTTTATTTAATTTAATATTTATTTATTTATTTATTTTTTTACGGATTAGGTCTAGTTATTTATTTTTATCATTACAGCTAATAATACAAGTTCTTATGACAATGGTTATCTTTGCGTATTGTTATAGAAAGGGGATTTATAGTATTGTAGAGTAAAGTAACTGCACAGAAAACAAAACTGAATATTGATTAACCTAATTAAAAAACAGATCGTGCATAGGTTACATTGTACTCCATTCTGTTTATGATTAGTTTCGTGGCTGGTGACAGCATTAAGATTAAAATAATTTGTTTATGTTGGTTTATAATTTAGGTTTCAACTTATTATTGCTTATTATTGTCATTTTAATCGAATCAAAGCTGTTTAATTATTGCCGTGAATTGTGATAACTTAATGTTTCTATTTTTAAATTTCATTTTTATTTAATTGAAAGGTAATAATAAATAACGATAATGACCTTGTTAGCTCTCCTGACTTTAATTGCCTACTTTTAGGATTAATTAATTATAATCAAGATTAAATATAGTAACAAAGGTAAAAGTTAGATTAAATTTTGAATTTGTAATCAAAGAAAAATATAGTGTCAGATAATATGTAATGTAATGTTATAATTGAACTTAAAATTAAATATAGTACAAAAAATAAGAGTTGGTTTATAGTGTTTCATCAAAAACGTTAAATAACTATATTGATATTTGTTGCGTATTGCGTATTGATGGTTGTCCATTTTGAGGATTGACAACTAAGTTTTCATATTTTGAAATCAAGAGCAGTGTTAACCAAAAGTAGAAATATAAATATACGGTAAATTTTTGAAAATTAATAATTGTCTATAGAGCGCATTTACCTAGAAAGCGTAAAGCTTTTTAAGAGTTTAGTGCACTTTCAAGTAAGCTAATTTGAAGTCAATTTTCCAGGTTAAACCCAATGGAATAATTTAATTTTCCATTTTTAAGTGAACAATTTTAGATTGTTCACGACTTTTCCCGATATAAGTGTCAAGCAGGGAGCGCCAATGTGACGTTTACATACATTTTATCTATACGAAATAATGTGTTGCTGTACGTTTGTCCCGTAACACAGTAAATATTTTTAATAAGATTCGGAAAAATGTTGCTTGGAAAAATACATCTGTTACTCAGCACTGCTTTGTGGAATTTGTATCGATTTGACTTCTTCTGATTACTCGCGAACTACTTTACAAAATTTGCTTGCGACGTCTCATTCAGAAAAGGAAAGACTAACGGCCACTATGAGACGGGGGCTACTAGTGCGGATGTTGTACCTACTTCATAATTCACTGTGTGTAAAGTTAATGGTTTTGTTTGATCTAGAAGTCCGAAAATGCTACAAATGAAAAGAAATCTAGAGAAGTGTTATTCTAATTTCAAGCAAGTGGAAAAGCAGTTCAATATACTGTAATATGTGAAGTTCATTGTTTAAAGTTATAAAGTTGCGTCACTAGCATTCGTATAAATTCAAACTAGAACAATATTTTCTGAAAAATGAATTTTATCATAATGTATCTATAAAATTCAAAGTCCTGGCTGACTCACTGACTGACTGATATATCAACGCACCGTCTAAACCGCTGGCCCTAGCGAAATTTGGACGGTGTGTCCTTTGTGAAGTGTAGGTATCCACCAGAAAGTTTTTCGAAATTTCACCCCTAAGAGGGTAAAATTTTTGTGAAACTTATTATTCGAGTCGATTGACTCGAAAATTGGTACACATACTCAATTAAAATTATGAGACACGTGTATCACAACATTTAAATATCGCCCCCCTCCCCCATTCTGAGATCGCGGAAACGCGCGACGGGTACGGCTAGTTATAGATAATATGAGGGCGGATGAAAATGTTAATTTTATGAGGGATTACCATACCCAATACCCATAAAAAGTCAATGTCAGAGCTATCTTTTTTGGTGATAAATACAAGGAATTGTTGAACATGCATTTGATCATAGTTCTAACAAGATGGAGTTCAGGTGTATTATAGTTTACTTATACTAAAATTTGTTGAATATTTGCGAGAGAAATTGGATTTGTCGACAAAAACAAAGTGTTTCTACGTTATTATATACTTTCTCGTTGTAGTAGTTTCATAGTTCTTGATATTTGAACTAGTTTTTGGGAAACGTCATAATTCTAATTATTTATATAATACTTGAATTTTACGAAGAGGATTAGTATTTTGAATTTAACGAATTTGTGTTTCACATAACGAGAGTGAATTACTGGGGAGGGTTCAACAATCGTTGTTTTATATGGTCTGAATGGAAATTATTAAATTGGGTGTCTTTGGTATATCTAGATGCATATTACGATCAGCTGAGCCATATTGAGTATAATCCAGAGAGGTATCTTTACGGTATGAACAGGGTTATCGATTCCGAAACGCCTTTGTTGTTTTTAATCATTTGCCTTATCGTATCTTGAAACATTGCCTAACCAATTGTTACTTTTATTTTATTTCAAACATCTATCTGATTTTATCGCATACCTACTCAAATTTGATTTTATTGCATATTATCGCATTTTTTTTAATCATTTAATACAAGTTAATACATTATTGTTACTCGTCGTTAGCTTCCATTACTATATCTTGCTTATTTATTCTACTTAGCTTAACGATTCGACATTTATTTATTGTTTGATCATAACTACTGAAGTGGTAAAATTTATGTAAAACATTGTTACAGTATTTTGAAGAATTTTATATCAATGCAAGCATTTTGATGGTGTTATTACTACTGCTTTCGTTTAAAATTTCTCATTAATGTGTAATTAGAATTAAGCATACAATTGGATATAGTTTTATTGACTTTAATTTTATGAGTCGAAAGTTGGCTAACTACGATGTTTTTAGATTAGATATTTTATTTTTATTTCTTTTAATATTACTTTATTTATGTGTTAATATTTTTTCTGAATATCAATGATTTTTACATTTATGGTTATACTTAAACAAATATACAATTTAATGTGTTGCAAAAACAAGATAAAATATCAACCCATCATGGTTGTACGACAGCGTAAGATCGTGTATGTATGGCCATCGTTAGATTTCTATCCAAATCCAATCAACTGGATTGGAAACCCTCATACACGATCAAAAGCTTTCAACACAATCGTATGGCGGTACTGGAACCTGCATGACCAGCTTTATACTGATTATTTGTAACAATTTTTTAAGATGTCTCATCGCTTCCTTTAATAATAATTTTGTTTTATCTTTATAGAGATTCAGAGAAATTATGTATTCTTATGTATAACGTTAACGGATAGATAATATTAATAATTTGCAATAGTTTTTTACATTTGAAGTTCATATTTCTTTGCCTTGAATTGCTTTGATTGTCATCGAGTGATGACTTTTAAACAATTATAGGGCGATGGAGCTGACTGCTATGTAGTTGGCGACAAACCTCAGTGTACTGTATTGTAAACATTATGCTTTAAAAAAAAAGTTAATTTAAGTTGTAACCGAAAAACAAGGACTATGCAAGAATAATTAATTAATTAATGGAGATAATAACGATTATTTGTAACAATTTTGAGATTGTTGTGTTTATAAATTTTCATTACTTAATGATTTTGTGGCGGATTTAATCACTTAGGTTTTGGCAGAAGTACTTTATACTAAAGTACGTCCCAGAATATCAGAGAGTAATTAATCATGTTATTAGTGAATTAGTGTCGTTTTTTTGCATGCAAACAGAAATCAGTAGCAAACCGGGCTAGTTTAATGGAAGATGCTGTAAATGTGCCGCTTTCAAAATATTGTGTTAAATAAAGGCTGTTCAGGTAAACGGCAAACAAAAGACGACTTAAGCCTGAAAGTCAGACAACTCATAGACGTGCGGTTGAGATTTCAGTGTATTAAAAATTGTAGATTTTTATATTTTACACATCTTATAGTATATGTCTTTAATAAGTACGCCACTGACCTGTCTCTGTCAAGATGATTATGGGACGTACTATAACTCACATAATTGTTTATCATGTAACTTTGTATTTGTGGCTCATTTGATGTTCGGGTCTTTTCGCCCTTGTTTCTGTGCACTACTTTGGTTGCTAAGTTCACACACGTTAGTAAAACTAGGAAGTTGTCAACTTCTCTTCGGATGGCAAGGCAAAAAAAGTAAGGAACCGTATTATAGTTAGATTGCCGTACCAGTATTTCTTAACAATTATATAAAATATAAAATTTCAGGTTTTAAGGTGATATCAATTTTTTTTTGCAATGATTATCAAACAAAGGACATTTTGCATTCATATGATTTTTTTGCTGGTGCAATGATGAACTTTCTGCATTGAAGTCACAACGCTTTGCATATGTTGCTTTTCAAATTTCTTACCTTTGCTAAATCCAGTTTTTGTAGAGGTTGCTTTAAAAATAAAATATATTACAGTTAAATATAAATAACTGAAAGTTTCAATATGTAACAAATTAGCGGTTAGTAATAAATAACAAGATTATTCCCATAAACTCAATTCTTCAGTATAATAATTAAAACAAAATGTAGATCCCTACCTTGTTCAAAAACATGTCGTAAAATAGTGTAATCCAAGTTTTAAATAATAAAAAAGCTTAATGTACAAAATCGGTCTTCGTTAGAATAAATGCAACTTTCAATTTTTTGACCGTGAATTATACAGGGTGACAATTTGGAAATGAAAAATGTTCCGTAACGTCTAAACAGAGGGTTTTGTTAAAATTTGACGATTTTTGTTTTGAGGGAGGCACCTCTATATTTATGTGTATACAGTGCCCGTGAAAAGGACTTGAAACAAGCTTTCAAGTGAGCCATATGACCCGATTTAAAATTATTTTATAAAATGGCAGCTGCCCGCCATTTTTAATGATTACGTCACTGAATACCATCAAAAAAGTTGTATATGTGCCTTAGTTCGGTTTCCCAAAATTTGATTAATTTCAGTTTTATGGTTCACATAATTAGTTGGGGTGGGGGTTTTGGGACTTTAGACGGACACTGTATATTCAGATTAGTAAGTTAAAGTATTATTAGCGGCGCTTGAAGCACCACCTATAAAAGAAAAATAATTTAATGATATCTCGCATTGAAGGTAAAAAATATTTGAATTCCGTCAACTGGTTCACGTATTATTAGAGGTTAAATATAGTATTTTCACAAGATTAAAAAAGTTCGGAAGCCTTTATTCATACATTTCTTTAATAATTATTACCCTAAAATACCACAACCACTTACTACCCCCATACTCTATCACTTTCGTCAATGCGTCAAATGGTGAGTAAAGAATACTTAACCTTTAATAATGTATGAACGAGTTGATTTGGAATTGAAAATTTTTACCACGTTTAAGTATTAAATGCTATCAAAACGAGGTACCACACCCCCAAATGCTTAACTGATTTTATGTTATAGTGGGCGCTCCAAACACCAGGAATAGTACTTTTGAGTAACTAATCTTAATAAATAATGAAAATACCTTTAAAGTAAGGTATCACATGACACCATTTTCAATATACAATTTTTCAAACAGTGTACGCCTCGCGTCACCTAAGCAATTTTTCACTAGAACATGTACTTACTAAACTGTCTCCATCAAAACAAAAATAGAATAGTTGCGTCAAATTCCGACATATTTCTCCGTTTTTATGTTACCCAACATTTCTCGTTTTCAAATTGTTACCTTGCGTATTCAAAGTTTTTATAGCTTTTTTTAAAAAATTATATTACATGTCAAATTCTGCGACAATTTGTACGTAATTCCACAAACACGTAATAATAACTATGTTCTAATTTGATACGTCGAAATTGTGTTATTTAGATGAAATTGTGAAGTGAGGTCACTTGTACTGTGTTGAATCCATAATTATTTTGACGTGTAAGTAATAAATATGACATAGGTTTAAACAAACATAAATTAAATTCAGGAATGTGTAACAGTCTGAACAAAGTCCTGTGCAACACAACGAAACGAATATCAAACGTTCATCTATTTGCTAATGAGAGGCAACAAACATTCTGTGTAACCATTAAGTAGTAGGTATATTATGTGTATAACTGTTATATTTTCACCATGCGTTAAACAATTAAAAATGTATTGTTTAAATTACAATAATACCAAGTGGTGCTGTATTGGGGTACAATTAGTAAGAAATAATGGCAGGTTAGCAATTAAATATTTTACCAGATTTCATGTTATTAGTTATTTGTAATATAAATAACTTAAGGTAAAATGCGGTGTTTGCCGCGACTATTCATGCGTACAAATCAAAAACCAATCATAATTGAAATGTACCATGGGCTTACCGCACCACTATATTTATGTTGCTCTCTGAAAAACCACTTGAATTTGCGTAACTCGTGATATTTCCATCGGAACATAAATTTCGTTTAGCCAACAAAACGTCTGAATTATCACAATAATCATCCTACTCGTAGTATTAGTGTTGACAGTAGTAACGAATATGTATAATTAATATGACACAAGGTAACGTATCATTACAAACTTAAAAACTGTAACAAACCACCGGCATAACCTAACCCAGAGCTTTCTTATTGATTTTTTACTTTTGCAATTCACGTTAATGATACCAAAACAAATTCAGGTTTGTAATATTATTTAATGCACATAAAATTAATGAATGACAACGGAAAATGACGTGTTGGGAACGTGCTTTATGAACCAAAAAGCAAGCCATAGGGTGAGCAGTTGATTATTATGTTATGTTTATGATCGGGATCAGAATAATTTACATGCGTTTCAAAAAATCAATAAAAGGATTTTATTAATACACATACCTAATGGAAGTTGAATTAGTTATTCGATGTTCCCGTACCTTAAGTAGTGATTTAGAAAACGTCAAATTGGGGTAAGGGAGGTTCACGAAAAACACAGAGGTTTAAAACATAGGGATGATGAATAATCGTTTACCCAGCGGGTATAAACCCAATGGTTAATGACACTACATGACACTACATGGCGGTAAAAAGGGGATATCTTAGGCAGCTCTTTCTAAAACAGTGTAAGCACGGGATGTCAGGAGCTGGTTTTGTGGTATAAGTCTAACAACGTACAGAACTCTTAACTGGTAGATTACGCGTCATAGATGAAACCACTCTAACCTCTTATACATACAACTATAAACGTTGTTTAAAGGTATGGGATGTTTAAGCAAAAAGGGGCATCTTGCTAAACTAAAGACTATGTATAATATCGTTTTGTGAGATATAATAATATTTATAGCTTTTGGTGCTTGATATCTTACCTAAATTATAACTAAACTACCTACCTATTACACGATCAATCCACATTAGGCGTCGCATAGACTTACTAAGAAAAGCAAAATTCCGACTAAATACAATGCGCGCCTTTGATCTGTGAGCATCGTGCGTAACTGTTTGGAAAAAAAATTTATAATATCTCACTCAGTTGTGAAATATTAATGATCGCTTACATTCTGAGATGAATTTAATCAAAATTTGTGCAGTTAGTGTGATGTTATAAACGTTAATACATATAAATTGAACATCATATAGTTACTCAGTTTATGCAGCCTTCGATCCAGGTGTGTTTGTTGTTATGATATTCAGCAACAGATTATTGAAATAAATTTAAAAATGAATCGACATCCTACACATTAAAAAATGTAATTAGAACAACAGTTTGGTAGGAAAGTGGAGCATTTTGAGTCCGGGTTAACATCACTTCAATATAATCAAGCAACAGTGTGGTAATACGTCATTAATATCCCTCACACAGGAATTTAACCAGTTCAAATTATCCTGTATTTTCAATATCAAACATTTAATTAGTAATTTAAGTGATCAAATAGACGATATTGAGCACTATTCGAGCAGGAATTGTTTGTTGATACATGGTTTAGAAGAAAACAAAAATGAAAATATTGAAGGGGCGGTAGAAAATTTCCTTAAAAACACAATAACTTTGATATCTATATGTTTTAAAATGGGTTCAGGTAAGAAAGGGGCAAATAAATCATAGAAGCGACGACCAATTATAGCGAAATTTATACAGCATTAGAGAATCGTATATAATCATAAAAAATTCCTTAAAGGGTCTGAAAAAATGATTACAGAATCGCAATCGAAGCACAGAACAAGCTGTATAAAGATGCGATGGATAAACTTGGTGAAGACACGAACAATGACACGGGCTCGGACCGAGACACGGACCTAGACACGGACACCGACACCGACAAGGACACGGATACGGACACGGACACGGACACGGACACGGACCCGGACACGGACACGGACACGGACACGTCCACGGACACGGACACGGACACGGACACTGACACTGACACTGACACTGACACGGACACGGACACGGACACGGACACGGACACGGACACGGACACGGACACGGACACGGACACGGACACGGACACGGACACGGACATGGACACGGACACGGACACGGACACGGATACGGATACGGACACGGACAAGGACACAAACACAAACACGGGCACAGACACGTTGGCGCGGACGCGAGCGTGAGGGGCAGCGAACACACGCACACACACGCATACGCACACACGCACACACGCACACACGCACACACGCTCACAGCACACACGCACACGCGACACACGCACACGCACACACGCACACACGCACAACGCACACGCACACGACACGCACACGCACACACGACACACGCACAGCACACGCACACGCACACACGCACACACGCACACGCACACGCCACACGCACACACGCACACACCACAGCACGCACACACGCACACACGCACACACGCATACACGCACACACGCACACACGCACACACGCACACACGCACACACGCACACACGCACACACACACGCACACACGCACACAGGCACACATGCACACACGCACACACGCACACAGGCACATACGCACACACGCACTGTCAGGTTGCGTTGACGCACCCTGTATATAGGATGTTATAATGACGTATATTACGTGTTCTGAGCACGAGTGTATTGAGTTTGAATAAAAAAAAAATTTTTTTGTGTGTATATAATGAGTGTGGGTGTATGATACGCCACTGGAATTTTAGGAAAGATATTATTTAGTATGTAGAGACGTGTATTTGAATGTTATAAAGACTTTAGTGTTGAAAGAATTAAATTCTGATGAATGTAAATGTGAAGAGAAATTTGTCCATGGGACGATAATGCTTTCCACTGGATTGCTTCTGTTTTGCTGATGATAGAGATGGAATGTTTGAAGAAAGATGGGTAATCTTGATTAGGAAATGTGAAGAATAAATGTAGAATGTTTTAGAAAATATGTAGAGAAAGATTGGGTATGTTTAAGTGATAATTTCAGAAAGTTTTGTAATGTTGTGCAATTGTGTTGAAAATAAATGTGTGTATATGGAATTTGAGACATTAGACTGTACTGATTTTTGCAAATGTTGCGGAAGCAGATCGAGCGCAAGTTGGAGATAACGGTTAAAAGTTGTGTAATGGTCCAGAGGGGCCACTGAATGAATGTAATGACGGAAGATGATTTCTTCGTGAAGTAATTGAAAAATTTGTAAGTGAAAACAAATATGGCGATGTATTGTAATTACACGCGTGCTTGTATAGAGGGAAGCAGCTTTCAGAACTATAGAGTTTTGAATGAATATTATTGGAGAATATAACGCGGAAGGAAGACATGTTTAAAGATGGATGACTGAAGTTATAAATAGGGAAGTGAGAGATTGGAGTTAGTTAGTTAGTTGAAGTTAGAGGTAGGCAGTTAAGCTTTCGGTTTTGGCTGTTGGCGGAAGGCGCGTGCGAGTTAGTGTGGGGGGATAGGCTGTGACGAAGTGGAAGTATGTTTGTGAAATTTTAATGAAGCAGTAATTGTTTAATTAACTGCGTTACCCGAACCGGGGATAAATTGAAAAAAGACATTCATAAACAATACCATAATTAAATTTGACGTTGAAGGTAACAATTACTTTGTTTATCTTCAAGAAAATAATAGTGCGTAAGCAGATTTGAATAAAGTTAACAGTTGTTACGTAATAGTAGTATCAAGTTTAGCGCGCGTTCTGATAACGAGATTTAGTTAAAACTATTTGTGGGACCACCTGTTAAGTGAACGAAGGGTTCATTGTATATTATAAACCAATGTTCAAGTAACGTATATGACATTGAGAAGTTTATTTGTGTAAAGGACTAAATTGTTTTAAAAGTTGTTAAGAAATTTTGAAGAGGCAACCATATGTTTATCGTTATTATATGTGTTTGGGTAGTAATAACCTCGCTAGTGAACCAATAGCGAGTGCATAAAAAGGATTAAGTTTTGTGAAGCCTTGTGTAATGTGCTTCAGGCGATTTTAAGGAATTACCAATGGACTACACATAATTAATTTACGGAAGAAAGAAGAAAGAAAAGCTAAGGATTTATGGACAAATATATAAGTAAGAGTTAGATTTAGGATTATGAAAAACTCATTTAAGCACGTTTATCTTTTGGTAGATTTATTTGTGTATTGTTAGTTAAGTATTAATTTAGTTCCGAAAGATAATCGTTCTTGAGTAATATTGTATCGTATTGTTTTTTTTGTTAGTAGTAAGGATTTTTGCAGTAAGGCAAATTGGTATTTTTGGTGGTTTAAGATTTCCACCGAGCGAGTGTAATATATGTAAATATTTGTGGTTGATTATTTTATGCAGTACAATATATATTTATCGTTAAATGTTTTATTCTGTTGTTTATTTAACCAGGTGGTTTACAAAATTGTTATATCAGTTTCATTAGAGCAATGCAATATTAATAGATCAGCTGTTAGTTTAAAAACGTCATTAAGTATAATAAAAGTTTGAGTTTTGAAACCGTAAATGTTTACGAATGTCAAATATTATAAGAAGTAAAGTAAATTTAAAAGATAGCGTTCATTGAATGAATTTGAGTGATAAATTTTATTTAGAAGTTTTCAAAATTAATTATCGAATATTGAATGACAAGATATTTTATTCATTAATAAATAGGAACTTAACGTTATATGTGTATACGAGGGATACGCAGAAAATATTCAGTTACCGTATTATAACTTTTGTTTTGGATATTTTATTTTAGGAGGTGTGTTCAAAAGTTGTTAATGACATGGGTAGTACGAAATTTATTTGAGTTGAATTGTTTTGGACGAGTGTTTGTTTTAGAACCTTCGTATATGAGTTTACCGAGTAAGCACAATCCTACTTTCCACAATCAAGTAGGGTTAATTAACATCCAGCTTAAGACAATTATTTTAGCGAAGTATCGATTGTGGTGGCGCCTAGAGACATATTTTCCCGAATTGAGCTATTTGAGTATAAGTGTAAGGTGTTTGAGCTTATTGATCATCCATTTTACTTATTATTTCGACCACGCCCATCTCCCTGTTAGCTGGCTTGGCAACCCGCTTACATTAGTAAGCCTACACGACGCCTAGTGCGGTTTGGACGTGTAACATAATTATTTGGCAGCCCAACGTGTGGGGCCTTGAGATTGAATGTGACTTAATTTTGATGTTTGATGAAATATTGTAGTAGTATTTTGGATTCTGAAGTTTAGATTACTGATTGTTGACGAATTATCGATTGGACTTGTTGAGATTAGTGAATGTCGAGTTGTATAGCAATTTTTTTTTGTGAGGAGACAATTACTGGTTTAAGCATTTACATTTGTGACTTTGAGTTTATGGTGTGTTAAGTGAATTCCTTTGTTTGGAAAGATATTTTGGTGGTATTAACGAGTTGTTTAGGATATTTTTGAAGTATTTTGGGAAACTTTTATTTGTTAAGATGGGATATAAGATCCATATTGATTGTTTGACGTTGAGTGAGATTAAGTATGAGATAGCTATTAGGGGAGGCGATGCTTCCTTAGGCATTACGGCCTTACGGAAAGCACTTAGGAATATTTATAGTGAAGAAGCTGCGGGTAGGGCGAGTACGCGACCCCCGTACCCATTTGAATTTGATGCTGATAGGTTAGCTATTAACGAGACTAAGGTAGAAATTGAGAAATTAATTGATGAATTACATAGTAACGTGACTACGAAAATTATAGCGACTATTGAGACAAAATTTAAGTATATTTTTAATAGAATTAATAATGCTGTGGCAAAAACTGATGTAGAAAATAAAGAGAAAGAGGACTTTATTAAGAGTATGGTAATTTTAGTGTCGAATTATGAAATTTTGGATAGGCAAGTAGTAGTTAGGACTCCCGCTAATGTAGGGATAAGTACAGATGACGTGATGGGTTCACCATCAACCAATTTTAAGACTGAATTACCAATAGTTGACCCTTTAGTAAACGTAGCACCTATTATGACTGTAGCGAAGAGTGTTCCCGTATGCAAGTGGAACATCTCTTTCTCAGGTGACATTAAGTCTTTGTCGTTAAATGCATTTTTGGAGAGAATTAGTGAGTTACAAGTTTCCCGTAACGTTAAGGATGAGCAACTGTTTGCAGAATGTTTAGATTTGTTTACCGGTACCGCACTTATTTATGTCAGGTCAATTAGGAAAGAGGTTAAGACATGGAGTGAATTGGTGGAATCTTTGCGTTTGCAGTTCCAGCCAAGTGATTACGATGAGAGATTAATTGAGGAAATTAAGCGACGCACACAGGCGTCTGACGAACCTATGGGTATTTATGTGGCGATTATGCGCACATTATTTTCGCGACTTAATGAAGGGTTATCTGAGGATAGACAATTAAGAATTTTATGTAAAAATATCGCTCCTATTTATCAGACTCAATTAGGACTTACCCAAATTAGTACTGTTAGTGATTTAATTAAGTATGGGAGATTGATTGAAGAACGTATACAGGCGATGGACAGTTACGTACCCCCGAGTAGGAGAAAGTCGGATTTAGAGACTGATTTAGCATATGTACGTGAAGTATAGAGTGTGAGTGAGTCACGTAATGTTGTGAAGGGTGACGGAGTTAAGGTATCTGAGAGAGTGGAAGTGAAACCGTCTGGGTCCAGAAAGATTGTGAATGTGGCGAAACCTTTGTTGTGTTGGAATTGCAAGCAAGGCAATCATAAGGCAGTTCA
This sequence comes from Vesta saturnalis, assembly GCA_036346205.1. NCBI lineage: Eukaryota > Metazoa > Arthropoda > Insecta > Coleoptera > Lampyridae > Vesta > Vesta saturnalis. Next base: position 104,408 of record JARFJB010002520.1, read on the forward strand.
GTGTCAAGTACCGAAAAAGAATATGTATTGTTATCGATGTGGTAGGGCAGATTTTACCGTTAGGACATGTCCTAAATGTTCACGATTTTCACGTAATCAGGGAAATGGGGAAGGGAGGCAATAGACAGTCGCATATTGTCTTCCGAAATTTTTGTAGAGTCGGCTATATTTTATAATAGTTCTCGAAATAAGGCGGAGATAACGTTTTCGAAAAATAAAGTTTTAATGGAGTATATGTTTGATAATCAGGGTTCAGATGAGAGACCATTTATTTATGTTAATGTTTATAGTCAGTCTATGTTAGCACTTTTGGATAGTGGTTCTTCTAGAACAATTTTGGGAATAAAAGGATGGAATAGTTTAGAAAGGTTAGGAGTTAGGTGTAGAAGTAAGCGTGTGACTACGTGTGTTGTGGCGAATGGCCAGAAAGTTTTATCTGTAGGCACTGTGACGATTCCGATTGAAATTAAAGGGAAAATTGTTATAATGGACGTGATTATTGTACCCGATATAAGACATCAGATGATTTTAGGATGGGATTTTTGGAAAAAGGCAGGTATTGTACCTGATTTTCGTAGAGGAGAATGGCAGTTTGAAAGTTTAAGTGAAATTGAGATTTTAGAGACTAGGGATTTAGTAATACATTCACGTTTAGATTTGACTACCGAACAATTGAATTTATTAGACAATTTAGTTGAGGATTATTTTATGAGGACTAAGGATAAAGAGTTAGGATGCGCAAATTTAGTAGAGCACCGAATTAGGACCAATAGTGAGCCTATTAAGCAGAGGTATTATCGTGTATCACCATTTATGCAGAAACATATTGATGATGAGTTAGAGAAAATGTTGAAACTTGGAGTGGTTGAGAAATCGAGTAGTGCATGGGCTAGTCCCATTGTTATGGTCAAAAAGAAGGACGGGAAATATAGGTTTTGTGTAGATTATCGCAAGTTGAATAAGGTTACGGAGAAGGATGCTTATCCTATTCCTTACGTTTCGTCAATTTTAGATCGTCTTCGTGACGCGAAGTTTATTTCGTCTTTAGATATTAAGTCTGCGTATTGGCAACTGCCAATGGCAGAGGATTCGAAAGAGTTTACGGCTTTTACGGTACCCAATAGGGGTCTTTATCAGTTTAAGAGAATGCCTTTTGGCTTAGTTAATGCACCGGCATCGTGGCAACGATTAATTGACAGTGTTATTGGTTCAGAATTGGAACCTTATGTATTTGTTTATCTTGATGATACTATAATTTGTACACCGACGTTTGAGAAACATGTTGAAGTGTTAACGGAAGTGTTTAAGCGTTTTGAACGGGCAGGTTTAACGTTGAGCAAGGACAAGTGTTCCTTTTGTCGTGACGAATTGCGTTATTTGGGTTATGTGGTAAATTCTACCGGTTTATCAGTTGATCCCGAGAAAGTTGAAGCGATTTTGAAGATCCCGGTCCCGACTACAGCGTCGGAAATTAGAAGAATTATCGGTATGGCATCGTGGTATCGGCGTTTTATCGCGCAGTTTTCGTCTATTACCGCACCTCTTACGAAGTTATTGAAGAAAAATGTACGTTTTGAGTGGACGAAAGAATGTAGTGAAGCATTAGATATTATTAAGAATTGTTTAGTGACAGCACCTATTTTGACGTGTCCAGATTTTAGTTTACCGTTTTCGATTCAAACTGACGCATCGGATTATGGAATCGGCTCAGTTTTGACTCAGACTATTGATGGAGTGGAGAAAGTTATATGTTATAATAGTAGATCTTTGACGCGTAGCGAACGGAAGTTTTCGACTACGGAGAAGGAGTGTTTGGCGGTGTTATGGTCGATAGAGAAGCTAAGACCATACATCGAAGGAGTTAAGTTTAGCGTTATTACGGACCATGCATCTTTAGTATGGTTACATAATTTGAAGGATCCGACAGGACGTTTGGCTCGATGGGCAGTTAGGCTCCAGCAGTATGATTTTGAAGTTATACATAGGAAGGGTAGAGATCATGTAGTACCCGATACCTTATCGCGATCAGTTCCCGTTATTGAGGAAACGTCTAGTGAAGATAATACCGACAGTGACATTACCGGCGAAGACCATAATGAAGAAGACGATATTGTAGAAGATAAATGGATTGAAAGAATGAAGAGATGTATTGAGAATCGACCGATAGCGTATCCAAAATGGAGAGTTCAAGATGGGAAGCTGTATAAGCATGTAACGTGTAGTTATCCGAATTTACGTGAAGACGCGGAAAGTTGGCGTGAAGTTATTCCGAAGGCGAAGCGTGGTGAAATGTTGAGAAAGTATCATGACGAACCTACTGCAGGGCATGCAGGAATATTTAAGACATATGAGCGTATCTCGAAATTATATTATTGGCCAAAGTTAAAGAATGATGTGAAACGTTATGTGAATAAGTGTGAAGTGTGTATAGCACATAAACCTGAACAGCGATTACCGGCAGGGTTGATGACTCAGCATCCTGTTATCGATAAACCGTGGCAAATGATTTCGACGGATATTGTGGGACCTCTTCCTAGGTCTAAAAGTGGTTATAGTTATGTTCTAGTAGTGTCAGATTATTTTACGAAGTTTGTGTTATTTTTCCCGTTACGTACGGCTACGGCCGCGAGTGTTGTGAAAAATATTGAAGAAAATGTGTTTTTATTATTTGGTGTACCGTTGTATGTGTTATGTGATAACGGATCACAATTTAGAAGTGCAGTTTTTAGGAATATGGTGGCATCGTATAATGCCAAGATCATTTTTAATGCGAATTATCACCCTCAGGCGAACCCAACAGAAAGGGTTAATCGAGTAATGAAGACTATGTTAGCATCATATATTGAAGACAATCAGAGAAATTGGGACAAGTATTTAGCGAAGGTGGCTTGTGCAATTAGGACAGCTACTCATGAAGTTACTGGGATGACGCCATATTTTGCGAATTTTGGTAGAGAAATTAATCTCGACGGAACGAGACATGGAGAACCCGTAGTGGGTAATACTTTGAATGACGTCGCGTTTGCGAATAGAGAACCGTTAATTGCTAGAGGCAATGTTTTTCAAGAAGTGTATGATGACATTAAGAGAAGATTGAATGCAGCGTATATTAGAAGTAAGAAGAATTACGACTTACGAAGAAGATTAGCTACTTTTCAAGTAGGAGATACTGTGTGGCGGAAGAATTATGTTTTATCGGACGCGTCGCGTTATTTTGCCGCGAAGTTAGCACCTAAATTTATTGGACCGTTTTATATAAAGAGAAAAGTTTCGTATCAGACGTATGAGTTATCGGACGCCTCGGGCGACTCTAGAGGCATATGGCATGCCAAAGATTTAAAGTTCAGACCCTCAGACGATTAAGTTAGTTAAGATTTTAGTGTATATATATAGTAGGTTAGGCTATTGAATTAATAGATCGAATTTTTAATTGTTATGGTTATTTTTACCGTCAGATGGATATTGGTAGGTTGGTCGGAAAAACTATCGGGCGTGTGGAATTGACTATTTCTATTTTCTTTTGTATCAGAATTTGTCTGTTTTGTTTGTGTCCTTGGGGCACACTTGGCTGTGTAGGGACGGCCCTAGAATTTTCCTACAGCAGAGGCCAACTGCTTGTCGTAAGAGGCGACTAATCAAAGGGGTGTGGCTGTGTAGGGACGGCCCTAGAATTTTCCTACAGCAGAGGCCAACTGCTTGTCGTAAGAGGCGACTAATCAAAGGGGTGTGTCGAGGTAGGGTGAGACCTTGGTCTTGACGGGGGAGTTGAGTCCCATGTTGGAGGTTTTGGTGATGCATTTTTGGATTTAGATTATAATAGGGTTATTTTGGTTTTAGACCACTTTACGGTATAGCCGTCGTATATAGTTAGGATTATTTAGATTAGGGTGTTTTGTTTTTAGAAAGTCTGATGGGTCTACTTTATTGAATATCGATTTGTGACGTGTTCTTTTGAACTCTACCGGATTTGACATTTGTTTTTTTTTTGGGTGAGTGTGTTTTTTTATTGAGTGTATGATGTCGACACCAGGAGGCAGGTGCTGGGTTGGGAAGCAGTCACGTGGGACACGGCTGTGGAACTCCCAGCATTGACGGGTTTAGTCCCATTGCGTTGGAGTGAGAGTGACGTAGGTGGTAGTCGGTGAGGCTGACCCCTCATCGGCTGCGGAGCAGATTGCTCGTATTTTTGATGTTTACCCCGCTTTGGCGGTGGCTTTTCGGATTTTTCGGCTACGCCGGTCCCCTTGGTTTTGGACCGCTTTTCGGCCAGGCCATGTTTAGGGTGTGGTTTCTGCCCACCCTATTTTAGGTTCGGGGCCCCATAGTCTCCGGCTGAGTTGTAGTGGCGGTGCTGCAGCTCAGTGTTGTTTTGTGTGATCTTTGTCTTGGTGATGGGGAGCGGAGCGGATCCACTCTCCACCACACACCGTTAGTTGGGTTGTGGCTTCACGAGCGGACCTCGGTGAAGTGTTCTAGTTTTTGACTTTGTGTAGGTCTCTTAGGACCAGTATTTTTGAGTTTTTCTGGAAGAAAATCTCCTTGTGGAGGAGGTGTCAGGTTGCGTTGACGCACCCTGTATATAGGATGTTATAATGACGTATATTACGTGTTCTGAGCACGAGTGTATTGAGTTTGAATAAAAAAAAAATTTTTTTGTGTGTATATAATGAGTGTGGGTGTATGATACGCCACTGGAATTTTAGGAAAGATATTATTTAGTATGTAGAGACGTGTATTTGAATGTTATAAAGACTTTAGTGTTGAAAGAATTAAATTCTGATGAATGTAAATGTGAAGAGAAATTTGTCCATGGGACGATAATGCTTTCCACTGGATTGCTTCTGTTTTGCTGATGATAGAGATGGAATGTTTGAAGAAAGATGGGTAATCTTGATTAGAAATGTGAAGAATAAATGTAGAATGTTTTAGAAAATATGTAGAGAAAGATTGGGTATGTTTAAGTGATAATTTCAGAAAGTTTTGTAATGTTGTGCAATTGTGTTGAAAATAAATTGTGTATATGGAATTTGAGACATTAGACTGTACTGATTTTTGCAAATGTTGCGGAAGCAGATCGAGCGCAAGTTGGAGATAACGGTTAAAAGTTGTGTAATGGTCCAGAGGGGCCACTGAATGAATGTAATGACGGAAGATGATTTCTTCGTAAAGTAATTGAAAAATTTGTAAGTGAAAACAAATATGGCGATGTATTGTAATTACACGCGTGCTTGTATAGAGGGAAGCAGCTTTCAGAACTATAGAGTTTTGAATGAATATTATTGGAGAATATAACGCGGAAGGAAGACATGTTTAAAGATGGATGACTGAAGTTATAAATAGGGAAGTGAGAGATTGGAGTTAGTTAGTTAGTTGAAGTTAGAGGTAGGCAGTTAAGCTTTCGGTTTTGGCTGTTGGCGGAAGGCGCGTGCGAGTTAGTGTGGGGGGATAGACTGTGACGAAGTGGAAGTATGTTTGTGAAATTTTAATGAAGCAGTAATTGTTTAATTAACTGCGTTACCCGAACCGGGGATAAATTGAAAAAGACATTCATAAACAATACCATAATTAAATTTGACGTTGAAGGTAACAATTACTTTGTTTATCTTCAAGAAAATAATAGTGCGTAAGCAGATTTGAATAAAGTTAACAGTTGTTACGTAATAGTAGTATCAAGTTTAGCGCGCGTTCTGATAACGAGATTTAGTTAAAACTATTTGTGGGACCACCTGTTAAGTGAACGAAGGGTTCATTGTATATTATAAACCAATGTTCAAGTAACGTATATGACATTGAGAAGTTTATTTGTGTAAAGGACTAAATTGTTTTAAAAGTTGTTAAGAAATTTTGAAGAGGCAACCATATGTTTATCGTTATTATATGTGTTTGGGTAGTAATAACCTCGCTAGTGAACCAATAGCGAGTGCATAAAAAGGATTAAGTTTTGTGAAGCCTTGTGTAATGTGCTTCAGGCGATTTTAAGGAATTACCAATGGACTACACATAATTAATTTACGGAAGAAAGAAGAAAGAAAAGCTAAGGATTTATGGACAAATATATAAGTAAGAGTTAGATTTAGGATTATGAAAAACTCATTTAAGCACGTTTATCTTTTGGTAGATTTATTTGTGTATTGTTAGTTAAGTATTAATTTAGTTCCGAAAGATAATCGTTCTTGAGTAATATTGTATCGTATTGTTTTTTTTGTTAGTAGTAAGGATTTTTGCAGTAAGGCAAATTGGTATTTTTGGTGGTTTAAGATTTCCACCGAGCGAGTGTAATATATGTAAATATTTGTGGTTGATTATTTTATGCAGTACAATATATATTTATCGTTAAATGTTTTATTCTGTTGTTTATTTAACCAGGTGGTTTACAAAATTGTTATATCAGTTTCATTAGAGCAATGCAATATTAATAGATCAGCTGTTAGTTTAAAAACGTCATTAAGTATAATAAAAGTTTGAGTTTTGAAACCGTAAATGTTTACGAATGTCAAATATTATAAGAAGTAAAGTAAATTTAAAAGATAGCGTTCATTGAATGAATTTGAGTGATAAATTTTATTTAGAAGTTTTCAAAATTAATTATCGAATATTGAATGACAAGATATTTTATTCATTAATAAATAGGAACTTAACGTTATATGTGTATACGAGGGATACGCAGAAAATATTCAGTTACCGTATTATAACTTTTGTTTTGGATATTTTAGTTTACGAGGTGTGTTCAAAAAGTTGTTAATGACATGGGTAGTACGAAATTTATTTGAGTTGATTTGTTTTGGACGAGTGTTTGTTTTAGAACCTTCGTATATGAGTTTACCGAGTAAGCACAATCCTACTTTCCACAATCAAGTAGGGTTAATTAACATCCAGCTTAAGACAATTATTTTAGCGAAGTATCGATTGTGGTGGCGCCTAGAGACATATTTTCCCGAATTGAGCTATTTGAGTATAAGTGTAAGGTGTTTGAGCTTATTGATCATCCATTTTACTTATTATTTCGACCACGCCCATCTCCCTGTTAGCTGGCTTGGCAACCCGCTTACATTAGTAAGCCTACACGACGCCTAGTGCGGTTTGGACGTGTAACAGCACTCACACTCAAGCACACGCACACAGATGCACACACACACTCACACACACGCAAGCACGCGCATACACGCACGAGCGCGCTTTCACACGCACACGCACGCACGTACACACACAAACACACACAAACACACACACACACACACACACAACACACACACAACACACACACACACACACACACACACACACACACACACACACACACACACACGCACGCACAACACACTCACACGCGACGCGCACGCAAGCACCACAAACCACACACGTACGCACGCACACACACCACACACGCACACAAACATACTAACTCACACACATACCCACGCACGCACCAACACACACACACACACACACACACGTATACGCGCAAGCACGCAGGCACGCGCGCGGCCCACGCACCACACACACACACACACACACACACACACACACGCAAACACGCACTTATTCCCTCACAAACGCACGCACCCACACACAACATGCGCAATACACACACACACACACACACACACACACACACACACACACACATACACACACGCACACACGCTACGCAGTATCAATCTATGGAACATAATAAGCGAATTTACGGACGAATCCGTTATAACGTTAAAAAACTAAACCCCGCTCGTTGGGCTGGAAGATGGTTTCATTGTTACCTATAAAAATAAAATATCAAGATACATTCAAAACAAAGGCAAAAGCAAAAAATCTGATGAAGTGCAGGAAGCTAAAGGAATAAAGACCATTATGGAAAAATTTGAGTGTATCTTTAATACAGTTGCTCTTGCAAGATTACTTCGGATAATAAATTTGTACTCCAGAAAGGAGAAGTTGATATTCTGAAAGCACCTGAAATTTTAAAACAAGTCTTCAAAGATATGAATGAGAAATATGAGGGAAACTTTTGACATCTTGAAAAATGGAGCGGTATGTGTAGCAAAAGGTTGGGTTGTTTCTCAAGAATTTACAAATAATGGGTTAAAAATTACAAAAATAATTTTTAATGAAATAGCTGAAAATCATCGTTTCTTAAATGGGGAAAACTACCAACTAAATATTTTTTTGAAACTAGTGGGCATTACAATTTCTCAAATAAGTCGCAGATTTGAAGGTTTATATTCCACTGCAAATTTATTTTCATTTTTTATGCTCTAAAACTTCATCAACATGTCAGACAATGAAATAATTCAAAAGGCACATGAGCTTCAACAAATACATTGTTCAGATTTGTCTCAAGGAGTGGTAATGCAAATACACACATTTTGTAAAACGTTTTAGAATGAACTAAAGAAAATCAACACTGTTAAAGAAATGGAATATCTACTACGATATTGGTTCTTCTTTTGCCGATGTGATCACCCTAATGACCTTATTATTAACAATACCTGTAACTGTGGCACTTGCAGAACGCAGTTTTTCGAAGCTGAAGTTCATAAAGTACTTGCGGAATGGAATGGTTCAATAAGTGCGTTCCCTTTACTTAATGTAGAAGATGTACCAAGCAGGATGGTCTAGAAGCTGTCGGTTATCAACATGTTGCTATTAAGCTCCCAAGAAAACGTTTTGGTTTTAAAATGACGAAGTGTTTTTATTACAATATACTTAATGTAGTATATTTTATATAATATTTTGGCTTATTTCTTTTTAAACATTTGTAGAAATTGTTAATAAAAGCGCTGCTGTTTGTCTAAAAGGAGGGCCCCAATAAGGAACTGCGGGGGCCCCAAAATTATACTACGTCGCTGTTTCTCATCGGATTAAGTGTAGTAATTAAAATGCTAAAATGAATATTACCACAGTTATCCTAAGCAACATTAAGGATGTAAGAAAATTCAACAACGAACAATTCATAAGTTAAGTGTTGCTTCAAATCTTGTGTTTGTGTTAAAGTTTAGTACACAATCAGTATTTACAATAGATTATCGTATCTCTGGCTTTATTATATGCTGCATAAATTAGCAGTAAATCTGACAAAACATTTATCCGTCAACATAAATTAAAACCGCTATTACTTAATTATTTGTGAAGTACTTTGGAAACTTCATACGTAACGTTAAATTACAATAAATAAATAAATTAATAAAGAAAAAATATCGACGCTTGAACACAAATGAAATAAATTTAATTTGTAGAACTCAATAAAGAGTACCAAATGTATGGGTATGAAAATCGTCAAAAATATGAATAACTAAAAAACGGAAGACACTCCAAGTTCATCTGGAATTTAACGTTATTAAGGTCAAACGAGATGAAATCGTAAACGATTGAAAATCAATAAGCACTCTACATAACGCGTTGTTTAACAGATGATTCTTTTAGTGGATAAAGTTTGTTAAAAATACTTATAGAACCTTGATCGGTTAATGGCGTTTCCAACCTGTATACCATCTCATAATACAAGAATATTATGAAAAGAAATAATTACTAACCATTACCATCATATCTTACATTCCTTTTACTACGCAACCCTGCATCGTTGCGATAGTGTATGTGTTTGTTGTGTATGTGTGTTCATAAAGGGATGAAAAGTGTACACTGAAAGGTTATCAACAGTAACGAGCGACAAATATTAGAACAATTAACACCAACGACAAATAACTCACAATTGTATCGGGTTTCCATGGAAATCCCTGTTTTGTTGAAATAAATCACGACGAAGTATTTTTGTATATCATAATGCAAAGCATTTACTAAATAGTAATGACTTTTATATTGACTTTTTTACACAAAGTATTCTTTTGTACTAAATTACACTATGTTACATATTTATCTATTCTCACAGGTTCTGGCATAATAGCATCCGTAATACTTCCTTTTATACACAAATATGTTACAACATCAATACTCTTTCAACATCCGTTTTATGTCTATTTTTAAAGTAGAACACGAAGACGCTCCAATACTATTTATTTTTAAGGCAAATTTAAACTATTTGCAACTAAAGTTTTTAAATACTTTATCACACTGTGCTGCCATGATTAAAGAAGCCCTAGCTTTTCGGGTTTGTTCGTGTATTTTTATTTTTACAAACTTCAAGAGTTTCAATTACAATTGCAGCTGTCTTCTTTAGTAAGAAATACTTTATAAATGGTATTCAAAATGTTTTACGTTAGACTGAACAAAATACGAGAATCCAATGAATTAAACTATCGCAATATTACTTAATAAGTAGTAATCTGTCATTTAATTGCTTATTGAAAAATTTGACTTTTTAGATAATACGCGAATGTAACACATAATGAATGACTTGTTCTTAATAATCCACATAATATTTTAATTTTTGGTGATGCTTAATAGCAAGAGTATGTGTAATACGAACTGCTTTAATATTCTCCAGAACCATTAAGGAAGTTGTAAGAAATACAAAGGTAGAAAACGCAGATCACCAAAGACAGAATTGCGTATATAGGCTAGCATGTGAATTCGGAAGGTAGTACGTAGGAGAAACTAAGAAACGAACATACCCATAAAGGTTAGTTAGAAGAACTTAGGAACACTGGGGACTTCTAGAAAGCTACAAATGAAACACGTGTAACACTGACAGACGAACGTAGAAGTCAGATTAATTTAAGTGCATATGGCACAACTGTGCAAAAGAACTAAATTGTGTACATATTCAAACTGTTAAGTATATAATTCGATTTTTTGCACAGTCCATGTTGAAGTTAAGGGCAGAGGAATCCCTCGAAGCGTTACATAAAAAATATGGGGTGGCATAGAGTCCACAGCACATGTAGTTTACATCTAGCATTTTTTGGTTCCAATTCGTATATCATCAACTTGAGTCGAATTCAGATATAATTGTTTCCCAAGAACTTGACCAGTCTCAGATTCGAACAAATAGTACATGAATTCGCCTCAAGTGTGAAAACAGTCCATTTCAGTACTAAATCTGAGGATGAAAGCAGAGTCTGCTTCGGAAACGTCGCGTTATAAAAGCAAAAACTGTAGAAATAGGGCACTAATATCAAGTAATATGAAACCACAGTTACAAAACACTTATGATACAGAATTAGTAGCTCGAAACGCTCTCGAAATCAAACAACTTTTCAGAAAGCTTGAAACATCTATGAACAAGCTAGCACTAGAGGAGAACCACTTAACCTTCCTCTGCAAAGCCCGTGATAACAACGTAACACCTACCGGACTCATCAAAACTCCGATACACAGCGGAAAAATATCACAAATCGTAAAGCGACGTGAGCTAGCGAAGCGTTAGTCAACGAACCAGACATCACCGTTTCAGAAAATATCAGCTTGAACAACAATCCAACGAAATCATTCGAAATCGAGTGAACGAACAAGACTTTGATAAAATAAATGTGGCTACCGGAAACAAATATTCAAAGACCAACGCGAAACACAAGGAAATTTAACATAAGGAACTAGTAAAGCTAATGAAGGAGAAGAAAGAACCAACCAACATCAATCGCAACAATACTGTCATAAACATCTTAAAACGACAATTGAACGAGAACGAAATGAAGGTTCGGGACAAAGGCTTGAAGTATGCGATAATACCGAGTTATATACCGAAACTAGGTTTAATAACCGTAGTTGAAGAAACAGCTATGAAAGTTGGATAAATCCCTAAATCATTAAAACTGCCGCACACCCTTCACAAAATCGGAAAAAAAAACTGCCATTCCTGGATGTATTTGTACACAGGAATAACAACACTTTCACAAGTGTATACAGGAAACCTACCCACACGGGGAGGAACCTACACTACACCTCCAATCACCACAAAAGCGTGATTGTAGGCGTGGCAAGATGCTCGTAAGAGAAAACAATATGCTCAAAACAAGAGGACCTGGAAAAAGAAAATATCGCTAGAACACTTAAAGAAAATGGTAATCGAAAAAGAAGAACCTAAATACACAGCGATAATACTTCAGACAAAATACGAAGAATAGGCAGCAAATACAAGATACGCACTGACTTCAAATCGATAAAAACGGTCAGGGGAATACCAACCAAAACCAAATCACACAATGAAGGCCAGAATTTCAAGAAATGTGTATACAACCTACCAAGCGAATACTGCATAGCATACTTAGGAGAGAGCAGTAAACCACTGAAAGCGAGAACTCAGGAACATAAGACAACATCTGGGGATAACATACATATAGTGGCAAATGATGAGAATACAACTCGCCGGAAACTCAAACAACACAATTGCACAAAATTCAATAAGCCAAGCTAGTGTAGAAATGAAACCCAGTTGGATCCCAACAATGCGCAAAGACGTTAAGCGCAATGAAGTACAGCGCAACCACAGAAATATACATTATATATATATATATATATATATATATATCTAAAAAATATATATTGGATTACTTAGTGGCTCAGCGGTAAAGGTGTCAGATTTACAAGTGAAGGGTACCAAGTCAGAATCAGAGTAATCCACTGCTTGGGAAAAAATTATAACATATGAATTCGATTCAAGTGCGAAAATAGTCATTTCAGTACTAAGCCTGACGACGGAAGCAGAGTTCGCTTCCGAAACGTCGCGCTATAAAAGCAAAAACTGTGGAAATAGGCAACAATATGAAACCACAGTTACAAAACACTTATAATACAGAATTACCTTTAAGGCTATTTTATATTAATATGGCATATTAAGATTTTACGTGCATATCATACAGATACGTCTGACAGGTTTAATTATACTATTTATTTCTCTAAAGGAATAATAATAACAACAATTCCCTGACGGTGACGTTTGTAGTTGATTTAAAATTCACCAAAAATTCGTTTCGCTCCGCTGAAAGAAATATTGTGCGAATTTACAGATACAACACCTTTACTTACGTATTTTTCTTTAACAATGGTACAGCTTTATATTCATCTAGATATGGGTTAACTGACACGCTCTTCTTTCCATGATACAGGATCAATCCGTGTCGTAAATGATACACTATTTTCAAAAGAATTTGGCATTATTCGGGCGTGCCACAGGGATTACTAATAGCTCCTACACTTTTCTGCTACACATATAACGAACTAATTCGAACCATTGCCTTGCAGACGACAGCACTCTTTATTGTAGTTAAGTCTAGTTTAGTCATAATACTAATCGACCTTCTATCTCAAATCAAAAAATTAAAGCTGAAATGGCCATTTATAATAATGCAGTTAAATTTAATACGAAAAAACTTTAGTGTTGCCTTGTTTCCGCCCGAGAAGATCGGATATCTCTGTTGTAAGCTTCTACTGCTATGTTAGGAATCTATCATTGGTTGACCATCTTCTGTCAGCTGCTAAATCAAATGCTAGTATACTCGATTTTTTGTACAGGTTTAGTCCGTACCTCCCGACAATTCTTCCTGCTATTTATCATCGAATGTAATATAATTCTGGGTTGGTACTCTGCAATACGCTCTCGATATCGTCCATTACCTTGAGTATTAAAGAATAAATTAAATTCCTTCTTTGACTATGATGAGTGTTATACGTAGCTCTGCCAAAAATCGTCCCCTTTTTGTTAGTTCTATATCGTGCAAGTTGGGGTTGATTGAAGTCCAACGGACAAAAGCAGTGGTATCTATTGCATTTGTAGATGTAGCGTTCACAAGCTAATCTAAGGTATTTACAAAACGATGATATTCTTATTCTTCGTTAGTACACACTTTACCAATAGTGTGTTTCCAGTGATATAAATAGAAGAATGGTGTACTTCAGTACTAAAGATGGCCAGATTTAGTTTGAGTAGAACGTGTACCAGATTATATGAGGTCAAAAAATTTAAGCATGTAACATTATGTTCCCTTAGGTTGCTTGTCGGTTTGCTACAGCTCTTTTTTTTCCAAAATTTCTCATAGAGCAGCTTTATCTATGCACCTGTTTTCTTGATGGTTTTATTTTACTTGTCAAAAATTATTCTGGTTTTCAGGTTTTAAGTGACATAAACAAAGATTGTGACGGATTTCACTACTTCACACACTTGTTGTTAATTCCACGTAAGATTTATATACTCCAGCAAATAATTATAGTTCAATGTAAGTAATGGTGTATTTTTGTATTTATGTTACTTAAATCTATACGTTTCGATAACACTTACAGTTTCGTTCTAAGTAGTAATAAAATCTTTTAGAAATGTTTAAGATGTTGAAAAATAAAAAGTGAAAACGATTTTACTACCACTAAGGACGATAACTGTAAGTGTTATCGAAACGTATAGATAAAAAACCCAAAAAAGTATAGTATATTAAATGTGCGTAATAATGGTGAAAGTTTACGTTTTGATATTAACTAAGCATTGTTTGCACGTTTTATTTTTGTTATTCCTGAACATCTTAAAACAAAAAAGTATATTACAAATTAGTGTACAAAACCTCTTTAAGGCTGATTTTTACATGTGGGGTCGTGCCGCGGTCGTGCTGAGGTTATGCCGTTTCACTAAAAATCGAGAAATTCGATGTCCGATATGATAAGTACTGATCTGTAAATTTCATTTTTCACTATTAAGGCTGTGCCGTAGCCGTGCTGCGACCGTGTCGAGTCACGTCAAAACGGATTTCGACGGCCCAACACGACAGCAGCACAGCACAGCCTGCTTGATGAAAATGATATGAAGGCTGTAACCGTGCTCTTGCCGCGACAAGTGGATCATGTCCTTGCACTTTACGAAAATGGACAATATTAATGAAGAAACGTTAATTATTCTCGTTCAACAACACGAATATTTCTATAATCTAAGGATTACGACAATAATGTGGTGAAAGATAACATTTGGAAAGACATCGCGCAAAGCCTATGCACGGTAGGTAATATAAAATTAATTATTATAAATTTTTGTATAATATATTTTAATTTATAGTTGACGTCTGCAAAAATAAATGGAGATTCTTACGAAGCTACTGCGGGAAAGCTTTCCAAAGAAGAAAAAGAAAAAGTGGCCAATCTGCAAGAAATATGAAGAAGTGGAGTTATGAACAGATGGAATTTTTGAGACAACATATGCAATACCGGGAGTAAGTTTTAAGTAAATAAAAATATGTAATGAATATATAATAATGCATGTAACTGTACAAGGTGTTTCCTAACAAATCTTACCCCCCGAATCAAATCGAATACAATTTTTCATTTTTCTAAATATGCCAATACCTTTTTGTTTGCTTGATAGATATACTAGGTGTAAAAAATATATTATTTGTGATTACAAATATATATTATACTTATATACATATTTGTAATGCAAACAACGAAAATATTCACATTTAAATTTGCCATATATTAATGATAATGACAGGGAAGATGAAATAACGAAGCAACAATATAACTACTCTGAACCCGTAGGAGATCTAGCATTTTGTCACGAGATAATCACTCTAACTACAACCATGTTCTTCAAAAGACTCGACTTCTTCTCGAACTGTAGTGACGGAAAAGGCTAGACCATCATATGCATCATCAAATACCTCATCAGTCTCATTCAAACGGAAAATTTCGAAAAGAAACAGATGACTTATCTGACGCATTAAGGAATTACATTAGATTTAAACAGTCAGCATCTTTACGAGAAAACTTTTAGCACTACACTAGTTTTTCCCAGAATTGGAACAAGCCCAGACATATTTAATATTGTCAATAATAATCAGATTGAGATTCTTCGGCGTGCATGAGAGTCACGGTTACAAGAAATCCAACATACTTATTACTCGCAACAACTGTATACGGATAATCCACTACGTTCAACTTCCCAAGTACAATATGAATATCATGGACACTTCCAATCATTAAAGAAAACTACAATACGAATTATTTTAAGTTAACATTATTTTGTTGTTCACAGGATTGTAATGTTTCTTTTTGGTGTTTTTTAAATAGATTTTAGTTTTATACCTACATATTATTTTTGTAAGATGTTAAACATTATGATTAAACATAAAAACAATTTTAGTTACGCCTCCCTTTTCTAACTGCATCCAACTACCATAAAACATTTCCAACATTACTGCTAAAGTAGGGTAAAAATAGATCTCTCAGACATATTGCTTGTGCAGATGTATTACCTCCATAGCTTCTAATTTTTTTTAAGCCCTGAGGTGTATTTATAATTTCTTCATCATTAGGCAATGAGGATACTATGTCATTTGTCAACAAATTGTGTAATGCGCATACAGCAAACACTGACTTATCCACATTTTCTGGTTTCATTTGGATTTTCTTAAAAAATATTCTAAATTTCTGTACTAGAGTACCAAATGCATTCCCTGCTACCCTCCTAGCTCTTGAGACTGATTTAGTTTCATCGTCCTCTGTAGCTCTTCCTAAGTATGTTTTAAGTGAAACGCTTCGTCCCCGACAAGAACATAAGGCAACTTCTCGTTATAATTTTGAAGACGCTCAGGAGCAGGTACATTGAAATTATCACTCTCAAAGGACTTCCCTAACGCACTGTGAGCAAAGAGTCCACAGTCGTTTGATTTTCCATACCCCCCTACATCTACTAGTATAAACTTGTAGTTTGCATCTACAATAGCTAACAGAACTATGGAAAATGTTTTTTTATAATATTATAAAACAGCGAACCACTATTTTGCGGAGCTAGAATTTTGACGTATTTTCTATCGATGGCTCCGATGCAGTCAGGGAACTGCCATATCGTAGAAAAATCTAAATTTATTTTTTGCCACATTTCTTCAATTGGAGGAGACAATTCCACTGGTGAAAGTCTTTCCCAAATTGATTTACATGTTGATACTATAATTGAATTTAGCGCAGTAGGAGATATTCGATAACTAAAACTGAGTGATATTTAGGAATCTCTGGAATCCAAAAATCTGTAAGCGATTAAATACTATAATTAGATATACCATGTGTTTACTTTAAAATAAGTTTTCATGCCTCAAACATAGAGCTAGCCTTTCTTCCAGTATAATGCAGGTACGCCGTTTAGTATTTTTTTTTTAAATTATGTTGTCTTTCACTAAGCTAAATAATATTTCAAACTTTTCCAGACTCATTCTAAAATACTTGAAAAATTTTGTAGGGCCATTTTTCAGTATTGGAAAAATTTTATCCAATTCTCCCACTTCATTTCTTTTCAAATATAGTTCATGGATCCAATGCTAGCCACTGACAGAAAACAGATTGCGTTCAACGAGGTCCGCTCGCTGCTAAGATGCAGCACGACATGGACACAGATGCGGCACAACCCCGCATGTGAAAATTCATGCGACTTGAGATAGCCGTAACCCGACAGGTGCACAACCGAGGCACGACCGCGTTCTGTAATTTATCTCCTATTGTGTGAACGATAACGCTTCGATGCCTTTAAATGTTCATGGTATATTGTATTGGCAATTCTAAACGTGTCTCTACGTCACGATCTGATCTCGCTTAATTATGTTGCACATAGTATCAACGTTAATGGTAACCACACGAAAACCAATTGTGAAAATTCTATTCAACCCAATTCACTAAAAATCATATTAAAGCTTTTTTAAAGTATTGTTTCAAAATTTCAGAAATTATTTTGCAGACATGTTCGCGCTTAACTTCCGTTTTTCACCAAATCCACTATTACTTGATTACAAGATATTTGACAATCCCTTTTTAAAAGCAGTGCGTTAAAAAAACTTCTTTAGAAGAACATTTTACTAACATATTTAGTACTTCCATAAGGATATCTTAAGGCCGTTTAACAATATTTAATTTTTTAAGTTGTAAGTAATCTTTAGTCAAAAAAAGGCATCTTATTTGAGTTTTCATATTTTATTAACGTGTTTTGACACTTTAAATTGTTTAATTCTGTCATTACTACTGACGACTATAACGGTACATGTTATTCAAACCCTTAAATTTTGCCAATTTATCCTAAGATACACGGCTTAAAACCTAAAAGAGATAATTATTTGTAATTGTATCATATATAACTTAATAAAATTAATCATACCAACCTTTTGAACATGTTTATAATTAATGTAAAAAATTACACCATTAAAAGTTTCCAAAGTAACGAACATAACGATAAGGGAAAAGATAACTTAATAATAAGCACAATTAATGCCAAATTTCCTGTTATTTTTTTCATTATCATCTTAAATATAAAGGAAATTTTTTTTATAAGCACAATGCAATCGCTAAAATATTTATATAATTCAAGAAATTGACTGAATTTTTTGTGATTGTGACATTTATGAAATTTATAATTTTTGTTGGTTACTGAAAATAATGATGCTTATAAATAGTTATAAAAAGATTTTTTCGATGAAACGTAATGGACATAGCGCCATTAAAGTGCAAACACGTGGTAATAAATGTCTGCAAATCACATTTCCAATAAAAGCTTGTACCATTTTATTTATTTTCATATTTCACATTTTGTATTTCAGTGCTTTCTATAAAAGCAAAGAAATGTAATTTTTCCAACTCTATATTCTTGTTGGTTTTTAAAAAAATTACATTCTAATTACCATCCTAAAATTTGTAATGTCCTACTCATGAATTAAGCCTTTACCTTTACGGTAAAAAAACTCTATTTTTACTAATTGATGCATTTAAGGGTGTATTACTTATTGAATGCTATTATGCCAGAATGTGATCTAATAAGATGGTAAGCTAAGCAACATAGTCATATACTTGGTTAGTAAATATCAATTTTGTTATTAAATTTTTACAAGTAAAGCAATAATATTATTCTAGTAGTATCAAAGCATAATTAATAAACTCTTAAAGACAGGTAATAATAAAAAACGATTAACAATACAAAGCGTACTCATTAAACAACCACATACCAGCAATTCAATTATTTTGGTAGATTCGCGATAAAACCCGACCATACGAAAATGAAAGCTTGTAGGATTTTTGTTTATAATTATTCATTAATGTGTTTGCTATTTATAATTTTTACTAACGTTTCATGTCTTACAAGGAACAACTGCTACAACTGCTGTTGAACCGTGTAAATGTTCGTAACCATTTACTTAAAATTACACATAAAACTAAGTCTTTTTATTACACAACCAAATCATGTTTATGGCGGCAAAACTGTTGGAATATCAATGAAATACTGGTTGGTTGATTACCACAAAATCAACAATCATGTACGATTGCATTTAGTTTGACATGAAAATTTGAACTGTAATTTGATTTAAAATACCAAAGGGGAACTCACAAAAATTATCTACTTATCAAAGAGAGTAGAAAAAATGTTATTGAGATATATTTGGAGCAAATGTATGCAAATGTATGAGTTTTGGATAAAAAAGTTTGATTCAAACTGTCTTAAACTTTAAATGTTATTGAACAGGAAACTAGTGTATTGCAGGGATCATATTTTCTAAACCGAACAAGGTTTCAGTGTAAATAACGAAAGGTACTTTAACATTTTCCTGTTCCTTTGAAGTTAAATAAATTACAAAGCGTCGTCCTATACATCAGATACCGAACATTCCACTGTTTAAACATTTTCTTTTCCTATAATTAACCATTATATCACCATCTTCAAATATGATGTTGTTTCACTTTTTATTACAAAAGATCCCCCTAGAAGAAATTATTGATTATATTTTTCCAAAGAATATAAACAATTATTTTTCAGCATTTCAGCACTGCCTTACAACGGCTTATTGTCAATGAGATAATAAATTCTAAGAACAGCTTGATGGTGTAGCAATGGGTAGCCTTCTTAGTCCTGTTATTTTCATATGAAAAAATTAACGTTACAAAATGCACTCAAAAAACCTTTATATATATATATATATATATATATATATATATATATACATAGGGTGTGTCGTTAAGAATGGGAAATCTGCAAACTAGGAATAGTAGAGCCTAAAATATGAGGATTTAATTTTTAAACACGAAACTCAGTAAATAATAAATAATAACAAGAAATACTGCATAGGTACACAGAGTATTCAATAGGCCTTACGGCCACATAGTGTTCGCAAGAGGAAGTTATAACGTCTCTAAAGTGTACATAGTAAAAAAAATAACAAACGTGAAAATAATGCCTTCTGAAATTGATTTTTCAAAAGAGTAGCAAGTTCATACAACTGTCATATGTAATGCAAACGCCCACGTATTATGCCGGTGAATAACTTATTTAGAGCAACTGCTCGAAATGTCCACCACCCACTTCAATGCACTTTTCTATTAGTTTTCTTAGAGATCTTCTAATGTTAAAAAACAAACCTGCCTTATTTCTGATGACATTGGCAGCTTCTTGAATTTTTTGAAGCAATTATTCACCTGAATCAGTTCCTTCCTTGTAGACGATTTCCTCCAAACTAGACCAAACAGAGAAATCTAGGGGGTTAAAATCTGGCCTTCTAGGTGGCCAAGGAAATTCACTTCCACGACCAAACCATCGATGTGGAAACTGTTCGTTCAGATAATCGCGCACAGGCAGAGGGAAATGTGGTGGCGCTCCATCGTGCATAAACCACCTGTTTTGTCTTAGTTCAAGCGGTATATCTTCTAGCAGTTCATGTAAATTTTGTTCAAGAAAATCTAAGTATAGTTGACCGTTCAGATTCGGCGGAAGTACAAAGGGACCAGTAAAAAAATCAGATATCATCCCACACCAAATGTTCATCTTGAACTCCTGCTGGAGATGTCTTTCCCTTATGACATGTGGATTCTCAGAATCCCACAAATGATTATTCCTCCAGTTGATAACTCCCCGTCTAGTAAATGTTGCTTCATCGGTGAAGAGAATTTTGTCAAGAAAATTTCGGTCTTCGTTCTGTTTTGTCTGTAAAAATTTCGAAAATCGTAGACGTGCCGCAGGATTCTGTGGTAATAAATTCTGCACGGGACTGAAATGATAAGGGTAGAGTTGCTCTTTTCGTAAGATTCTATTGATAGACGTTTGACTTATTCCTGTCGCTGCACTTAAATGGCGAGTACTTATGCCTTGGTTTTCGGTAACACGAACTAGAACTTCATCCTCTTGTTCCACCGAAATTGTTTTTGGAGTACCATTATGACGCTTAGGACGAAAACACCCAGTTTCTCCTAGGCGATAATAAATATTACTAAAAAGTTTATGATTTGGTTGTCTTCGATTAGGATATAATTCTAAATATCTTCGGGTTGCAGCAAGTCCATTAAAATCTGTTTCAGCAAAAACACAAACCACATCTCGCATTTCACTATTAGAAAACTCATTATGCCGTGGCATTTTTTTACTACTTATTCTTGTACAAATAAAGCAGAAAGAAAAAGATAAGGCTACTTACTTAGCACTCTTTGACACAAGCTTAACAAGCATAAATAATGGTAGCAGTCAGGTTCATTTAAGCCAACTTATTTTTTTCAGAGCAATAAGCCAACTTTGTATTTGAAGGACTAAAAGTTGTATTATTAGGCCGAACTGCATTGAAACTTTAGGAGGCAAATATCTCGAAAACGGATCAAGATATCAAAATCCAACAAGTATATATTTTTCCTGTAAAAAAGGTTGCTCTTTCAAATTTTTGATTTTGTTCATGTGATTCTCAACACACAAAAAAGATAAGCATCGATTTATCTATTCAGCAGTGTGTAACCAGCGCCCTCTATGAGCAACGTTAAAATTGATGCCAAATTCTTATTCGTCATGCTGAAAAACATATTAGTACTAATTTTCAAGTTGATTCTATAAAAACTTACTGAGTTAATGGAAAATTTAGAAATAAAATTATTAACTTGAACACCCTTTATCTCTTAAACGAGCAACATTTATATAAGGCATGTTGGGCTTAATCCTCATATTTTATGCTGCCAGTTTCCAGATTTCCATTCTTAACGATTCACCCTGTATATATATATATATATATATATATATATATATATATATATATATATATATATATATGATGTTACGTGTTCAAGCATATAGGTATTTTATCATAAAGGATAGAAAAAAAGTTTAAGAAGCAAAACGACTCTACATTCCATTATTAATAATGCTACATATTCAGAAAAACAAGTTACATAAAAACAAAAGAGCATCGCAAGACAAATAATTTTTTTAAATGGAACGGGCACTTTTTTTTAATATTCTGAAAGAGCTTTAAATTCTCTTTACAATGGTACCAAATAAGTTATTATTATTTTGGCAATTATAGTCACAATATTTTTTTAAAGTTTGTTTTCTGTATTCCTATAAATACGAACAAAAACAACAAAATTGGAACAGTAGTCTTGGGAAACAAATAAAAAACAATTGTCAATATTAGAGCATTGTTTGTGACAGTTAAATTATTGTTCAGTGCTCGTAATATTACCTGTCACAATGCAAGCAAATAATAATTACACAAATGATGAAAAAATGAATATGTTAAGGCTTTTTATTCGGTGCAATGATAATACGCTGGAGGCCAGTGCAATGTATTTAAATTTGTATTCCGAGCGACGACAACCACATCCTCAAATTTTTACTAGACTGGAAGCAAATTTACCCAGAACTGACGGTTTTAGTGCAAAACCAGTGCAGCAAAGACATCGGCGAGGTGTTCTGGAAAATGATGAAATTGTTGTTTTGGCGTACTTTCGAGCGCATCCTCGGAATTCCATACGCGAAACGGTGGTTGATTTAGAATTTACCTACTACAAGATATTTTCAATACTTAAAAGGAACAAAATGAAGCCTTACAAAATTAAATTAGTACAAGGACTAAATGACGGAGACCAGCAACGGCGAATAACGTTTTGTGAATGGCTGATTAATCTCAGTCATTTAATTAATGTCATAGTTTGGAGCGATGACTCATGCTTTACAAGAAATGGTATATCCAATAGGAAAAACGACCACTACTGGGATGACATAAATCCTAGACAGTTACGACCACGCAGATATCAAAATAAATTTTCTGTTAACGTATGGCTCGGCGTTGGGAATGATTTTGTAATGGGTCCTTATTTTTATGAAGGAACTCTTACAGGTGATAGGCACAGGAACTTTCTTATAAATGAATTTCATGACTTGCTGGGTGACGTACCAGTAGCTATTCGGCGTGATATGTGGTTTCAGCAAGATGGGGCACCTCCACATAATTCAATAGTTGTTAAAGATGTTTTACGTCAAACGTTTTGAAATAATTGGATAGCGAATGGTGGTCCAGTACCTTGGCCGGCCAGGTCGCCCGATCTTTCGATTTTAGATTTTTTCGTTTGGGGATCCGTTAAACAAAAAGTTTATGTCACAGCTCCCGAAAACCTTGAGAATCTCAGAAATCAAATTACTGAAGTCTGCCGTCAAATAACTCCTTAAATGTTACAAACGGCACGCAGAAATTTACTAAGAAGTGTGTGTTCAAAATAATGGGGGACACTCATCTAATTCATGTTTTTGTCTTTTTTCACGTGATTCTAAGTTATAATGTAGTGATGTAGTTTGTATCTGTTACAGCTTTTTATTTGATTCCCAAAACCACTGTTCCAATTTTGTTGTTTTTATTTTTCGGAATACAGAAAACAAACTTTAAAAAAATATTGTGACTATAATTGCCAAAATAATAATAACTTATTTGACACCATTGTAAAGAGAATTTAAATCTCTTTCAGAATATTAAAAAAAAAGTGCCCGTTCCATTTAAAAAAAATCATTTGCCTTGCGATGCTCTTTTGTTTTTGTATGATTTGTTTTTCTGAATATGTAGCATTATTAATAATTGAATGTAAAGTATTTTTGTTTCTTAAACCTTTTTTCTCTCTTTTATGATAAAATATCTATATCCTTGAACACGTAAAACCAATCAGACTGTATACAACGTGTCCCAGATACGAATGAACAGCATGAGGATCTTAAAAACAGTAAGAGATACGAAGGTGGTTATTAGAGAAAGTTGTATAATTTAGGGCATGTTCACATGTAGTTTGCAAAAGTTCATTATTGTTTATCGTTTCCGAGATTTAAAACAAAATACGATTTTTGGGTTTTTCTTTTTTCGTAACTCCTTCATTTACTTTAAAAGATTTTTAAAAACTAAAGGTACTTCTTCATTGTCACTTTTTGAATTCTATTAAATGGCGTTTTCAAATCTTTTATTCGACATTTCGTCTCCGAGAAACCATCATCAACTTTATTTTTTTATATCGTGGCAACCAACGAAACACCCTGCATTCGATAGTATTTTTTATTACGAATTTAACCATGTATTACACGTTATGGTTTTGAAGCTAATTTTTAAGAAAAAATCGGATTAGTGTTAGTACTTAATAATATTTTAATAATTTAACAACTCTAATTTTTTAAAGTTATTTAATTAAAGTTAAATAATTACAATAACTGTTCAAATAGGTTGCCGTTATTTTCTAGACACAGCTCTTCACTTAGGAATTTAAAACACGGTCTAGCATTTCTGACGAAATCGTATTAAATGCTGTCATAACCGATAACATCAACTGCTCTTCTTTTTCAAAACGCCCATCATATACTGGGATTTTCAGGTAACCCCACAGAAAAAATCCAACGGACTTAAATCGGGTGGTCCGGGTGGCCAAGCTACTGCACGGGAAGTTTCAATCCATTTTCATGTAAACCGCAATGACAGATAACCCTGTACATTTCTTGAGTTATGTGCTGGGGCACCATCTTGTTGAAACTAACAGTTGTTAACAAGTGCTAGAGGTAATTCATCCAAGGCATTCTCCTAATCAGTTCTTAGCAAGTTCACATATCGTTCGGCTTTTAGATTGTTACGGTAAATAAAAGGTGCTATTATTCTTCATCCCAAAATGCCCATCCACATAGTAAATCCAAATCTACGTTGATTCTGGATTCTTTTTTTAAATAATGTTTGTTATGTCGGTTGAAAATTCCATTGTTGGTTATCATGCTTTTATCAGACCAAATTATTTTAAAAGGAAAATTTAGATCTTCGTCACATTTTCTAGTATACCATTCGCAAAAATCTGCTCGCTGCTCCTGATCAGCTGGTCGAAGACCCTGGCCAACTTGAAATTTATATGGATGAAACTTATTCTTATTTAAAATGGATTGTGCTGTAGAATTAGCTATACCAGTACGATGTACAATTTGTCTTGTCAATATTTCAGGGTTTTCAACAACGGCATGTAAAACGTTATTAGCTTTTTCGTCATCAGATTGTTTTTGATAGAACAGGTTTTGTAAATGAACGGAATTCTTTGGAATTAGATTCCAAAAGTCTAAAATTGGATTTACCAGGTTGCCTTCGTTCAGGATATTTATCCAAATACATCAGTTCAGTAACTACACAATTTCTGTGGGACAAGATGTAGCATGTCCACATATGAACTTTTCTTCATTTGTAAAATTTCGTCTTTCCATAGATACACTTATTGATTAATCACAATTATAAATGAAATAAACAAAACCAAAAGAACAACCAACGAAGTAATAGTAATAAAAACAACTTAAAATACGTACAAGTCAAATAACAACAACGATCTCAACGCAATAAAACTAAGTTAAACAGAGTTCAACAAAATGTTAAACAAGTGTTATTTAATCAAATCTTTCTAATATTAACTGATATCATATGAAAAATGTAAAAATGAAAATCCGAATTTTGCAGCCATAATATGTAATACATGGTTAAATTCATAATAAAAAATACTATCGAATACAGGGCGTTTTGTTGGTTGCGGCGATATAAAAAAGTTGATGATAGTTTCTCGGAGACGAAACGTCGAATAAAAAATTTGAAAACGCCATCTAATAGAATTCAAAAAGTGACAATGAAGAAGTACCTTTGGATTTTAAAAACCTTTTAAAATAAATGAAGGAATTACGAAAAAACTCAAAAATCGCATTTTGTTTTAAATCTCGGAAACGATAAACAATAATGAACTTTTGCAAACATCTAAAATTAGTGATTTTAGGGTTTACAGAAATCCGACACGCACTGATAGACACCTTCATAAAGTATCAAGCAATTATCAATCTTTAGTGGATCGAGCACAACGGATTTGTGATCCTGAATTTTTGAAAGATGAATATAAATATTTAATAAAATCGCTACAAGCTGATGGATATTCACTTAAAGATATTAATAATGTTATTACACCTGATAGGCACAACCGTAAAGAAAAACTAGTGTTTTATGTTGGCACTGCTTTTATTCCTTTTATACCTAATGTTACAGATAGAATTGAAAAAATTCTATTTAATCATGGCATTAGGACTAACAAGAAAAATTAAAGAACATTTAAGGCCACCTGAAGATGTTTCAAACCCATTGTCATCTTCCGGAGTGTATGTTATCTTGTTCTTGCGGGAAAGTACACGTTGAAACCACAAAACGTGGCTTTGATACAAGACGAGAAGACTTTGTAGATTAGGTCAACCAGAGGAATCGGTGGTAGCTAAGAATGCTTTAAATAATTTAAATCATGACATGCAATTTGATAATATGGAAATATTGTCAAGACCAACTTATTATTATGTTCGTTTATATCCTAATAATTTTAATAGACAACAAGAAAATCTCCGTTTAAATAGGTTTGGGCATCTTATAATTAAAAAGGGCGTAATAGTACGTTTCAAGTTTAATTTTAGCTTTTGATTTGTCTTGGATTTTTGTTGTGTTTTTTTCTAGACCTTAAACCTTACCAGTTCTATGGTAAGTCACTATAGCACTATAATAATTTAACATATGTAGTAAAAATTAGAAATATTAAACGTACTACATTGTGTTTTTACTGTACAATAACAATTACAATTATTAACAAAAAACTATTTCTTTGTTAGATTTGACTAGATTTGTAATTGGTATGTCAAGTTGTTATTTGTGGATGTATTTATCCATTTCAAATTAATCAATTTCACACTTACATCATAATTTGACTAAATTTTGTTAAATTTGCTCTTTGATTATGACATTTTTTACTGTTAGCTTTCGACTGTTAAAGGGTATTCTGATTTGTCGCCTTCAAGGCAGTTCAATAATATTTAAATTATTTTGCTAAATTTAGATTCCATAGTTGCCTGTATATGTTTATTAAACTGTCATATTAATAATAGGCTTATGTTTGCGTTTTCATATTTCATAATTTTGTTCTTACGCAATTTTAAAGATATTATCACTTCATGAGGACGATAACTGTAATTGTTACCGAAACGTTTAGATTTATATAAAATATAAATATAAAGATACACCATTTAAAAACCCAAAAGCTAAGTATTTTAATTATGTGTAATAATGGTGAAGGTTTACATTCTCATAAGGGACAGAATAGTTTATGTAAATTTTTGTTACATAAGTACCGAAGAAGACTCTATTCGCCTGAAGGATTGGAAAGTTGAGTAGGTTTTAAAAACTAAATTGATAGCCTGAAAAATTAGACATAGTTTGAGGAGTAAAGTTCGGAAAAGAAATCATCTATTTCCACGCTACCCCTTCCAAATTGTGATCTATTTATGTAATTATATATGATGATTTATTCAACAAACACGTTAGTTTTCGTCGTGTAACGTCCCCTAGATTCAAGAAAGAACTTAGGGAATTATATTAATAAGGCTAACTCTGTACATTACGGTCTACAGATTGAACTTCCTTTCTTTTACGCTTACAAAAAAAAGCATTGACGAACATTGCGTGAATCAAATAAAATGCAATCTTTAAAGAGCAACTGTGGATGAGTTGTATTAGGAAACTTTATTAACTTAATGGAATAAATAGAAGAAACTGATTTAGAGAAAACTTTTATCGGCTTATATTGTTACAAATTACGTAGTATTAACACGTTCACTGCCGGTAACGCGACTCCCGCGTTCTTGGGACTTGGGCGACATGCCAACCACGCGTTCCATACCTGTGGTAACAAAAACGGCTTTCATCTGTCGGTTCTATGCAGAATCAGTTTATTGCTGGCACACAGTAAACATTATGCCGTCGCGTCGTGTAAATACGATAATTGCTGGTTTCTGAATTCTTCTAATTTATTTTTGGTTACAAAGTTGTGACTACTAGTAATATTTTTGCAAAATTTATTTTTGAATACGATATAGTCATTGGGTTAATAATAATAATAATAATAATAATAATAATACACTCGAAGTGGTACAACGCGGCTATCGCGTTGATGGCATATGGGAAGATTTTTGTTACTTAGTGTGGTGACATTGCATTTGGTTGTAAATGCTCGGTTTATTTAAGTGAATTTACGAGGTACAAGAGTAGTCGTAGGAAGGGTAATTATGGACAATAAGAATTTTGAAGCGGGCTCTTCTCAGCCCATAGCAAAGAAGGTTAAAAAACGTATTCGAAACCATAAGCCGAATTATTAAAACTATTGGAAGAGTCTGATGACGACATAGATTTTTTGGACGATGAGGATTTCTTATGAAAACGAAGATGTGATACCTTCGAAGACGTCTAGTCTGCCTCTTAATTTGCCTGTTTTACCTTCAATTTCACACTCGCCTACCGAATCTCCTACTCAACAAGAGCCTACTGCACCGCGTTCTCCACAGCAGCTTCCTGAGCTCGTAGCGGAGCTTCTATCTGTTCGATCGTGGTTGAAAGATTCGCCAAATGTGCCAAGGATACCCTTTACCGCCGCTTCAGGTTTAAAAGTAAATTTAGGTGGACATAACCCCATAGATAATTTCAGTTTGTTGGCCAATAATAGCTTTTATTTTATTTTGCCACCATAATGTTCTTTATAGCACGGAAATGTCATTGTTGCTAAGCAGCATGATTGACAGCAAACACATGACATGATATGTCACGTAAGTTGAAAGAATTATTGAAACAACAACCTTCCTATACAACCTTTATTAATAAAAATAATAGTAATGAAACTTATTCTTTATAAAAATTGAAAATACAGTTGGATGGATTTGAAATTGTAACTCCAGATGTCATCTTAGTAACAACAAATTAGCCTACTGTCGACTTTATTTCACTGCATTTGCATTTAAAAACTTGCCGAAAATACTGAATATTTTTAAAATTTTGTTCCAGTTTCATGGTGCAAAATAAAATGAAACATTATTACCACGGCATAATTAGATTATGGCTCAGGAATATAAAGCCTCGCTTCGCGTCGGGCTTTTAACATTCCCTCGAGCCATAATCTTCTGATTATGCCCTTAATACATAAATATCTATTATGAACTAATTATTTCGAATTAAAAATTATTATCAATTTTATTAAATGCATAAATAAAAAGTTTACGTCGAGTAGGACTTGAACCTACGACCTGTACTTTGCTAGAGTACCGCGTTAACCAACTGCGCTATGGAGATTCAAGCCCCAGTCGATGCAACTTTTATCTTTATGTATGTAGAACTGACGTACATTCTAAATATAATGAGATTACAATCAAATTACTTATATTAATGGAATGTGATCCTGCAATATCGCAAGGATTCACACAAACCAAAGCAACTTGACTAATATTAAATTATTAAATTGAACTTATAATAATTATTTCGAACTCTAACAATTATCCAGTTGAAATACTGGCAGAGCACAAAAGACCAAAGCAGAATAACCTCATGGAAAGACATAAGTAAAGAAGAGTTCAGTATAGTTCTAGGTCTTTTGTTTCACATGAGAACCGTTAGAACCGAACTGATGATTACGGAAACTTAACTTTTTATTTAATATTCCAGTATTTGCAACTTTTATAAGTAGAAGTAGATTTTTGCTCATCTTAGTGCTTTGCATTTTAACACGAGGAAAATAAACTTACTAAAATAGCACCCTTGATGGAAGAGGTGTATTATCCGTGTAGAGAGCGGGTCTTGGATGAGTCTATGGTTCTTTGGAGGGACCAACTCAGTTTTCCGCAATATATCCAGGAAAAAAGGCACAAGTATGGAATGAAACTATGTGCTTGCGAGCTGAGTTGTATAGTTCAAAGGATACTTGTTTACGGAAGTTCAGCTGATGCAGATGTAGGAGGTTCCAAACATACGGAAACAATTGTATTGAAATTGATGGAGAAAAATACCGACCTTGGGCATTCTATTCTATTACTACTGCAGTCATTGGTAAACGTGACAGCTGAATGGATGCAATAGATGTTGAACTCATGGCTGCAGTGCACTAATTTAGACACTATGTCATTATGGCGCAAGTGCACTTTCTTTCCATAGTTTTATACCGGGATCTACCAAAAATTTAATTAAGCGTGCATACTATCGATTCCTTATTTAATATTTTTTTGCGATAGTTCAATACCGGATGAAGATATAACGATGTGACTTATAAGAGTGAGATTACACGATGACAGCTAAATTTCATTTCTCAAAAATATTGCAGTGGATAGTTCCTAGGATGGTCTGATATTTCAACGACTTTAACTGATATTTTCCTAAATTTGTGGATTAACTTAGATTCCTCCTTGAAAACAGGTACTTTTATCCTGAAGCTCTAAACGTCACCAATTTCAAGAAAAACTGTTCCGAACGATTTCATCAATTTCGTTAATTTTTCCAATAAAAATCCCATTATTTTTTAAAGCACTCCCTGTTTTTATGAAACGTTCGGAGCCGTTTTTCTCGAAATCGGTGAGGTTTAATTATTCATTTTTTCATAAACAAATTTCAGAAAATCTACAAATTAGAGAAAATGTCAGTGACATTCAAATTCGGGTCGACCATCCTTGAGTCACATCGTTATATCTTCAGAAGTTATTGAATTATCGCAAAAAAAGTTTCTCAACTAAGACACCTTGAAATGAAGGGCGATGGGACCTAAGTTTATAGAAATTCATTTTCTTATTTTCATTAGTATTATCTTCCGCTGCAGTTTTTCACACCTACTCCTGGAGCCTTGTATGTAAAATTTGTATAGAAAATAACTCATAGCTACGTACTTTTTTCTGTTGAATCCACGAGAATGTTGAATCAAAATTCATTTCATTTTTAAGCAAAAGTAATAATTCAGCCGGTAATTGGTTATATTCAGTAAACTCACTTAAAAGATATTTTTCACCAATTGATTGAACATGTTTCTTTGTTAGAAATTAATCAGCGTACGAAACATTATTATTGCGAATGAGGTTACATTTTAAAAGACTACGTACCCTTAAAAAACCTTTTTCTGTTGAATCCACGAGAATTATCTCAAATTCATTTCATTTTTAAGCAAAAGTAATTATTCAGCCGGTAATTGGTTATATTCAGTAAACTCACTTAAAAGATATTTTTCACCTCTTTGTTAGAAATTAATCAGCGTACGAAACATTATTATTGCAAATGAGGTTTCATTTTAAAAGATTACGTACCCTTAACAATTTCTAACAAAATCTATAATAACCCTTACAAGTGGCATTAAAGACACATTTTAAATTAATACGTTCATAGTTGTAACAATATTTAACGTGAACTTAAATATTTTAACTGAAGATGGCAGCTGCAATTGAGATTGAAACGTTTAAAAGTTTTAAATTTATTTGTAAAAAAGAAAAACACGCGACTAAAATATAAGTATTGTATTTGTGTACTCCTAAAAGCTTCCATTTTCATACCTCTAATGTAAACGCTTTATATTGCCATTTTAATGCTCAAAACAGTAATCTAGTCACTATTTTCAGTAAAACTTGATATTGGTAATAATCGAGAAACTATGCACTTTTACTTACAAATTATTAAAACTCAACTCAACAGAATGCTGTTTCTGATACATTTCTATAGAATGGAGCAAATTGTTAATCGTCCTTTTTTATTACTCTCGTTATTTGTTAGATCAGTTTCAAGTGCAGACACATTATTTTATACAAAACAAGGCCTTTCAAAGAGAAAAATGAGACAAAAGATATTCCTAATATCTAACATTATGAAGTAAGAAAAAGTTGCATACTTTTTTTGAACATTATTTGTTCAGAACATGATGCCAAGAAAGACTTAAGAGTTTACTAATATCCATCTTGTATTATTACAGATACTTTAATACTAAACGAGGGACGTTAAATTGGAATTGTCAGAAAATATTAAACTGTTCCCAAGAATTGTCTTACACACTAAGACGATCATTAATTTTATACAAGCTTACCATCTTACAAGATTCAACTAAAGCTTATTTAGAAGTTTATGTACAGTTGTAAAATTTGGCTTTTCTTTTCATTTACATTTGCATTTAAAATGGATTTTGAATTTATAACTCACCGTCTCCAGATTAATGTCTGTTAAAACATTTGCAACACCGTTGGGCATATCCCCAATGTTACAAGGAGCTAACATTGTCTCTTGTTTAACGGCACTAATGTGGTTTGCAGCTGAACTTGTTGCAGCCCCATTGTGTGGTTTTGTTGCATCCAATAAGACTTTTAAGGAGGCTATTGCATGTAATTGAGTTGCCTTTTCATCTACTTTCCCTGGAAAAAAAAAGATTTCCTTTAAATTAGTTAATCATTAGGGGGTTTGGAACTTGTTAGTGATTTGAGTTATTGAGATAGTCATTCTAACATGCAGATTAAAGCATTTTAAAGAGAAAGTCAATGCTTGCTACATAAAATTACTAGAATTTATACTTATAACTATTAAATTGCATGATGCAGTTACACTAATTCTTATTTACACTATCATCGTCATTCATGTCAATTACCATTACTATTACCTAATTTTTGTAATTTCTAATCATTAAATAAAATAAAAAATAATTATATATGTAACTAGTGCTTTGATTTACAGATATGTGTATATATATATATATATATATATATATATATATATATATATATATATGTGTATACACATATAGTGACCTACCTAGGCAGGCTACATAGGGTAGGGACGTTTCATTCCCGGATGTTACATATCCGGGCAGATCAAATCCAATGTGACGTTCCTCAGTGTTTTTTGATAAAACAGTACGCTTTTATAACCATCTAATCTATCCTTTATTTTTGTATTTTGTATTTGTGGGCCGAAATCTTGACACAAACCAATGTTATACATATCTATGCGCATAAAATACTTATGGTTATTAGCGCTACCCATCATTAGAATTTTGTCCTTCTAAAGGAATTCCATCTGAATAACATGTCACATACCATATTGCCCCGAAAGCTATCCGAGAAGAAGAAATGCTTTGGTTTTCTTCGTTTTTAAAAAAACAGCTACCTCTGACAGGTTTCAACCTGCGCTGCTCGGGTTAAAGGCAAGGATTCTAACCTTTCCGCCACCGAAGTTCATGTTATTTCATTTTTATATTTTACTTTTATTTACTTATTGAAGAGTTTGAAAAAGAACGTGATAATGACAGCAGCAGTTAATAAAGGATTTGATTATGCAGTGGTGATTTAGAGCGCAAAATGCGTTACAGCGTGACGAGTGTTAATTCTGCGAATGGCAGCTGGCCAACCGCGACGTGGAAGCCAAGCCATGCTATGATTTTCAGCAGGGCCGGCGTGAGGCACGTGCAAACGGTGCAGTGCACCCGGCCCCGCGTTTTATAGGCCCCGCGCGCATCAAGATTTTTAAAACGATAAATCTTAAACGTGTCGAAATCCGCTCAAGTAAATACCGACAAAAAGTTTTTCTTATATTGTAGTAAAAGTTTTGACATTTTGAATACATTTTGTTGTTTTTATACCCAATGGTAAATGCCTTGTGTGGGAACATTTCTGTAAATACTTTAAATTGTAATGTGGATACATCACAATTATACCTAAATCTTGTTTATTTTGTGCTAACGTGCTCGATCTTACACCTTGCTTCATTAAGCTATTACCTGTTAACTATTTTGCAATTTTGCATGCCGCCTGCAATAAACACACAATGCAACGACCGTTGATCACTAACGCCGACGTCGGTGTATTAAACCTCTGCCACTTTACTAACATTAAACCCTAATAATCCCATCCGGCTTGCTACTTTCAAATTAATTATCTTCTTACACTTCTTGTTTATAAATATTGTTATTTGCTTCTTACACCACCAACAGAACCTCCTGATCGACTTCCGAAACGACAACTTTTGTTAAAGACTGTTCAAGTGACATCACGTATTTATTTTGATTATACGTACTTATATTTATCTTTAATTTTGCGTAGTTCTAAACTAAATTAGTATAGTATTCATTTATTAGTGTTATACTAAAGTGTTTCGAGTTTTTAGTGGATAATTAACATTTACTTTATTATTTACTACTTTGTCTTGTTCATTTCGTAACAGGTATGTATAATACATTTTTGTTAAATTTATTAATTTGTTAAAAAATGTCTTTTTTACTGTTAAAGAAAACTTTTTCATAAATTGTTACTAGAGTAACGATAGAGCAAGTTGACTTGACTTGATGCTGTTAGCCGATTAATTCAGATTTACAGTTGTACAAGAATTCTTGAACTTGATTGTATTTCGTTTGTAAATTTTGTGTTTTAATGGAACACTAGAGAGAATTTTTTACCTCGACCTGCGAATTGCGATCTCGGCCAAAAATTAATGCTCTCGTATGCCATTAAAAAAGGGTTCAGTAAAAAAATCCAAGGAAAAAAGATCTAAGTAAAAAAATCTAAAACACAGACTTTGACTGTGAATTAAAATTAAATGTTACCTTTATTTACATTTGGATTTTTTTACGTAGATTTTTTCCTTGGATTTTTTCCTAGATTCATTACAAAACACTCATTTCACGCATTTATCCTGTCACAAAAATAACTATTATTTATTTAGTGCTTGTACAGGGTGGCCAACTAAGAATGCGAGGTACTGTATCTGGGAAACTATCTATCGTAGACGCTTGAGCAAAAAAAAAGTTAGTACTAAAACGACCAATACAAAAACCTGGAAAATATTTTCAATTTTCTGAAATGGCCACTAGGGGGCGTAACTGCAATCTTGAATCTAAAAAAGTGATGTTTCTGTGAATTCTGCAATATTAACTTAATAAAAAATAACTGATCTTTAAAGTCGAGGATAATCTGAACTTTTTTTGTTTGGCACTTTTTAACGTATGTCTAAAAATAAAGTGGTGGAGGGGTGTTCAAAGGTTTTCTTAAATAACCCCCTGTATCTTCGAAACGGCTAAGCCAATTTTAACAAACTTGGACGCGTTGAAATGAGCTATTCTTGGGCTACAAATGTTATAATATTTGAAGTTTTGTTAGTTTCACATGTCGTCGCTAGAGGGCTTTGTTCGACATTCCGACAGAAACGGTTAATTTTCGCAAAAAAATTAAATGCATTGGTATGACTTTTTTTCATGCTAAATGCTAAATGATGCCTAAACAAGCTTGCGAAAACCGCATCCCGATATCTTGTTCCTAACCTAAAATATCGGCCAAAGAAAACTTTCATGGTTTTGTTGTGCAAATGTATGCAATACAAATTATTTGCTCATTCATAATGTTTAATTAATTTACATAGTTACCAACATGTCTTTCCAACGTTAAAATTTGCATCTATTCTTTTTTTTAACAGCACGTATGTATTAGAAACATGACGTCCAGAGACCAAGATTGTGGTAGGAAGTATATGGGTGTGGCCGAAAAAGTAAGGAAGCGAAAGGCTCATGAAGAATTTATCAAAACACAAAAGGGGGCTTTACACAAATTTCTAAAAATTAAAGGTTCCGAAAGAGAATCAGCACCTAGAACCGGTTCTGCCACTGAATCGCCTAACATGGAAGGGACCTACACAATTATCAATCCTAATTTGAATCCGGTAAATGAAAATGTTAGTTAAATATCTATACAAAATTATTACTGGTATTTAAAATGTTTTAAAACTATTTTAGTGTTTGACAATGGTGGTGGAAACTGACACTATGGACTCAAACTTGGAATATAAAGACCTGGAAGATATTGGAGCCTGGCCAGAATATTTCACTCCTTCTCGGAGAGAATTTATTTTGATGCAGGGACCTACAACATTTAAAAAATCTTCGTTTCCGAAAGATTCCAAAAATAGATCGTTTTCTGAAATATATTACAAGAGAAAGCTAAATAACAGCCAGATAATTGAAAGAACGTGGCTGATGTATTCAATGGAAAAGGATCGAATTTTCTGTTTCCCGTGTAAATGATTTCAAACTGCCTCGTCAGTTAGAAACGATCGGATATAGTGACTGGCAACATTGTCCTGTAAGATTAAAGCAGCATGAAGCATCAAAAACACACTTTGCTGCCATAGACAGATGGAATGTATCAAAAAAAGATATTACCAACCAGGAGTCACATTATCCCGATAAATTTTTTATTCAGGAAAGGAAAAAAATGGTGAGATATTTTAGAACGAATAATATCTATAATTAAGTACTTGGCGGAACATAACATGGCATTGCGAGGAACATGTGACACATTGTTTTCTCCAAACAATGGAAATTTCTTGGGTCTCGTTGAATTAATTTCCAAATACGACCCAGTATTATCGCAACACGTCAATAATGTAAGAAATACAAAAAAGGGCCTGCATTATTTGAGTAAAGATACACAAAATGAAATTATTACCCTTCTGGTAAATATGCGAAAGCTTGACTGGATTTTTAATTGTAAAAGATTCTACCGGCTTAGGATTAACCCAAATTTTAAAAGACCACATCGGAAATCTCGAATTAGAGCTCCAAAACTGTAGAGGCCAGGGATATGGTAATGGGTCAAATATGAAGGGAAACAGATCTGGTGTGCAACCTCAGGTTCTGAAAGAAAATCCTCGAGCGTTTTATGTTTCTTGCGGTTGCCATAATTTGAATTTAATACTTTCGGATATAGCTAGTGTTTCTGTAAAAGCAGTTTAATTCAACGAGTTTACACATTTTTATCAAGTTCTAACTGCCGTTACAACATAGCCAAAAAATGTTTGTCATTTACTCCAAAACCCCTATCAGCGACGAGATGGGAATGCGGAGTAGAAAGTGTAAAGGCGGTAATTTTCCAAATCCGGGAATTTAGAACAGTGTTTGGCGAAATCATTGATGAATCAAAAGATGCCAAAACTAAGAGCGAGGCAAATTCATTACTGCTAGAAATTGAGTCCTATCCTTTTATTTTATCTCCTGTTATATGGTATGAATTACTTGTCGAAGTCAATAGAGTATCAAAAAAAGGGATGGGCGTGCAAATGGATGTCGCTATTACATTGCTAGACACACTTCTTTGTAAATTAAACACATTTCGTACAATGGATATATTACAAGTGTACAAAAAGCAAAAAAGATCGCAGAGGAAAACAATATTAAAACCCAGTTTCCTAAACGACGGATAAGAAAAGTCAAAAAATCTTTTGACTATGAAGGTTCAGATGAAATGCTAGAAGGCGATGAAGAAAAATTTTGGGTTGAATAGTTTCTATTAATTGTTGATAGTGCTATAGAATCATTTAAAGAAAGATTCAAATTATATGAGGATATTAGGAAAAACTTTGGATTTATGTACGATTTCACAAAAATCAAAGATCTTTCTGATGAAGAATTATATAAGTGCGAAAACCTATAGAGTATTTTATCCGCGACTAATGCCGATTCCGATATTGATCACACGGAAATGTTTGATGAACTGAAATCTCTAATTCCGATCATCCCTGATAACCACCAAAGTTCGCTTCTAAGCATAAAATGAAAAATACCGGTTGATCAAATAATATTTAAGTAAACAAATGTGCTACTTTAAGAAAATGTAAACTTCTACCATTATCACACATAATAAAATACTTATCTTTTTTGGGTTTTTTAATGGTGTAATTTAAATTATACAATCCAAACGTTTCAATAACACATACAGTTATCTTCGTCAGTAGTAATATCTATTAAAATTGTTAAAGATGTTGAAAACAATTTTGTCAAAGTTGAAAAATTAAAACATAAACATCAGCCTGCTATTAATATTACAGTTTGAGAAACGTATAAAGCCAACTATAGAATTAAATTTTAGTAAAGAATAACTATGCCATTAAAAATTAAATATTGTTAAACTGTCTTAAAGATGACAAATCAGAACACCCTGTAACGGTGAAGGCTAACAATGAAAATGTCAGCCTAAAAACACATTTAGCAAAATTTAAACAAGTTATAATGTAAGTGTAAAGTTGTGAAAAACTTCAATTTGAAAATGATAGAAGCATTCACAAATACAAACATGACATCAAATAAAATAATCCAGTTAAATCTAACAAAGAGATAGCTTTGTCAATAATTGCAAGTGTTATTAACAATGAAAAGCATAATCTAAAACGTTTTTTTGCAATTTTTTAATTTTAATCTTAATTTCAACTACTTATGTTAAATTATAGTGCTGTGGTAATT
Source organism: Vesta saturnalis (assembly GCA_036346205.1). Taxonomy (NCBI): domain Eukaryota; kingdom Metazoa; phylum Arthropoda; class Insecta; order Coleoptera; family Lampyridae; genus Vesta; species Vesta saturnalis. Next base: position 142,628 of record JARFJB010002520.1, read on the forward strand.
TAACATATAATTGGTAAAGCATTTACTTCTAGGTCTAGGAAAAACCTCAAAAAACCTAGACATACCAAAAGTAAAAATTAAAATCAAAATCAAGACGTGGCAAAACCTGTTTAAACGGAGATTTGTTCTTGTCTATTAAAATTATTAGGGTGTTTATACATCTCAATAGCTTCACGTTGTAAACGAACATAATAATGAGCTTGTCTTGACAGTATTTCCATATTGTCAAATTGAATGTCATGATTTAGATTATTTAAGGCATGGTCAGCCACCGCAGACTTCTCTGGTTGGCCTAATCTACAAAATCTCATATGTTCTTTAGGTCTTGTATCAAATCTAAGTGATGTGGTTCCAATGTATAGTTTTCCACATGAACAAGATAACATACACTCCGGAAGATGATAATGGGTTTGAAACATCTTTAGGTGTTCTTAAATGTTCTTTAATTTTTCTTGTAGGTTTAAAAATAGTCCTAATGCCATACTTAATTAGGATTTTTTCAATTATATCTGTAACATTAGCTATAAAAGGAAGAAAAGCAGTACCAACACTAAGAACTGGTTTTTCTTTAAGGTTATTTTTGGAAGATGTAATAACACTATTATATCTGTAATTGAATATCCATTATCTTGTATGGATTTTGTTAAATATTTATATTCATCCTTCAAAAATTCAGGGTCACAAATTCGTTTTGCTCGATCTACTGAAGATTTACTTACACCAATTTTTTGACGTGGGTGGTGGTTGGATAATTTATGAAGGTATCTGTCAATGTGTGTCGGCTTTCTGTAAAGCTTAAAAGATAGTGAATTATTATTTTGAGATATTAATATGTCAAGAAATGGTAAACTTCCATTAGTTTCTTTTTCAAAGGTAAACTGAACACCAGGATTTATACCGTTTATAAAAACCAAAATCTCATGGAGTGCTTCTTCTCCATGTCTCCAAATAACAAATGTGTCATCTACATATTTATATCAAACTGAAGGTTTTTTAGGCGTATTTTGCAACGCTAATGTTTGAAATGTTTCCATGCAAAAATTAGCTATAGCAGGATTAAGGGGTCTACTCATTGCTACACCATCAATCTGTTCATAAAATTTACTATTCCACTGAAAATAAGTTGTAGTAAGACCGTGCTGAGCAAGAATGGTTATGTCCTCTGGAAAAATATGATCAAAATATTCAATAGTTTCTTTTAGAAGCACTTTTGTAAAAAGTGAAACGTCAAACCTAACCATTATATCACCCTCTTCAATTTTGAAACTATGGATTTTTCAACAAAGTCGTAAGAATTTTTAATGTAATGGGGTGTTTTTACCATATGAGGTTGTAATAAAAATGTAAGATGTTTTGCAAGGCTATATGCAAGAGAACCAATTGCACTAACAATAGGACTTAAAAGAATATTAGGTTTATGAATGTTTGGTAAATCATGTAGTTTTGGTTAAATAGCTTCAGGGTTAGTTAGTTTTTATTTCTTCAGGAGTAGATGATAATTTAATCAGTTCTTTAGTTTTTAAAAGAAGCTTTTTTGTTGGATCTTTTGGTATTTCACGATAAGTCTCTGGTTCCAACAATTGTTCTATTTTAACGTTATAATCGTTTATAATTAATATAACAGTTGCATTACCTTTATCTAATTTTAGTATTATTATACTTTCATTGCGTTTAAGAACAAGTAAAGCACGTCGTTGGCGAAAGGATAAGTTGCTCTTTGGAGGTTTAGTTTTATGTAATACGTTAACGGTATTATATATCACTTTGTAAGCAGCATTAAAAGGTAATGATTTAATGGAGTTTTCGATATTGGAAATTATATCTTCAAAGGGTATTATTACTCTTGGTGTTATCGCAAAACTTCCTTAATTAGAAAGCGCTTCAATAGCATAATCTGAAACAACATTATCAGAAAGGTTTATAACTGATTTGTTATAATCAATAGATGGTCTATTATTTTGTTGTTTGTATAATTTATTAAATTTTTCTTTTTGACGTTGAATTGAGATGTCAAATAGTTATAGAATCAATATACAATCTGTTTTATCCCAATCTGCTCTATTCAATATAGATGAAATTTCTAAATGTAAATATAAAAGATTTCTGAGTCCATCTTGGATTTTTGTGACCAGGGGCACCTTGGCCGCCATTTTTTATATGCCCACGTGGGGATCGTATTTTTTACCCTTTTTATGGGTTCTTTTCGGGGGCCATTTTCAGCCCCTTGGTGGAATTTTCACCCGAATTAGGACCATTTTGGTTGTATTAAGCGCCTTTTTGGCAGTTACGCCCCTGGAAGGTAGGCAAATGCGTGCGCATACAATGTTCTGATTGGTAGTCCTAAGGAGGGACCCTTTTACCTGATTGGTTTTTAGCCCCACCCAGCTTCTGAGCTCTTACTGGAGGCTTAAAGCTGTGCAATGGTTACCGTGGGAAATTTGAAAATGTTGTAATAAGGAGCCCTAATATTATCTCATAAGACAGGAATAAGAACTTGTGTTAGGTTTGCGCCCTCTTATCGTGACCCCCTTGGCTGAAAATAGTATTACAATAAGGGGTTCTAATGCTATCTCATAAGAGAGATATAAGAACTTGTGTTACGTCTGCCACTCTTGTCGTGGCCCCCTTGGCTGGAAATAGTATTATAATAAGGAGGCTCTAATGCTATCTTATAAGACAGCTATAAGAACATGTGTTAGGTCTGCGCCCTCGTGTCGTGGCCCCCTTGTTGCAAATCTTGAATTTGCTTGTAGGGTCATCTAGTGGTGTATGGGCTGATGAATATTTCTCTATAATAAAGGTAGCGTCACTTAGAGGTAGGACTAACTAGGGATTGTTGTGGCGACATCTAGTGGTGTATAAACTAATGAATATTTTTTGCAATAGAAGTTGATCATGCACGTCTCTCTCCTGTTACGGAACTAATTAAAACAGCTAAACTACTAAAAACGCTTTTATTTATCAGAGTAGAATGGTTGAAATACAAGAGTTATACAGTAATTTGATTATCTCATCATTTATAGTTAAACATGTGAAAAGCTTATTTACAAAATCAAGCAAGACTAGACTAATAAATACACGGTTTTTAGGATATGTCACCGGCTTGAGCAGCAGCAGAGATGGTTCGTCGAGGGGGATGTCGCACTGGAGCGGCACGAGATGAGGGTGCCTCGTGCGATGCACCCTCATCTCGTCTAATATTGTACATGCATGCATTTCAAAATTACTTACTTATATATACATATTTAAAACATATTAAAAGCGTCTTTACATCGCACTTTTTGCTGAATATTTATATTCTAGACATAATATTTGCTAAATACATATCAAAATTAACAATATACTACCACTTCATTTTCACCTTTCATACTTATAATTCCTTATCTACACTAATTACACGTTGCTTCATTACGCTCCTTGACGTATTGCTGAGGCGAAGTCTCTTTATCATCCTATGTATTTCATAAAACCCTAAATATAGTTTCATTATTTCGTTTAGTTTCCTTAGCAGCTCGCCTAGCCTCTTCTTTCTCTCGTCTATGCTTAATACCTTTTCTTTACGCCCCCCTCGTATTGTGCGTACTACTTTCGTCATTTCTATTAAACTGAATCGCGCGCTCCCAAGCAGGCCTTTTACATGGATCCTTGAAACCAGATTTTTTAAGAATTGTAATATGATCCCGCACGTGCGCAATGACCTAACCTAAAATTGTGTGTTTATTTATTAATCTAACCTAATATTGTAAGTGTATTCGGTCTAACTTAATAACGCAAGAAACGAGAACGTGTCGATAGAGACGAGGAGAGGGTAGGGGGGCGAGAGAGAGATAGAGAGAGAGAGAGAGAGCGAGAGCGAGAGAGAGAGAGAGAGAAAGAGAGAGAGAGAGAGATCAACTTCTATTATAGAAAATATTGTCTTATTTAAAAATACATCACTAGATGACGTCACAAATAATCAAGTCTGTTTTTTAAAAATAAGTGTAATCTAACTGGCGAGATTTTTTAACACAAAGCACAAAGAACGTGTACATCGTATAATTCGAATCATATTACTTTCATAAAGGTTTCACTAATGGAGGACTGGTATATTTTTTCATATACATTAGATGCACTTGAATAGTGAATGGTTGTTATTGCGGTTACATAACTGTCGAAATCAGAAAATAATTACTTTATGCTAATGATGATTGGAGGACTCTAAGCACTTTATATTATTCACGTAGGTAAAATTTTGCGACGCGAGGTTTTCGGCGAAGACTGTTTCGGCGACCCACTCCAACCCTCCCCGAACATAACCGAGATTGTAAAACAGGTATAGGACGTCGCAACTTGTTCTCGGATCTTCGCCCTTTGTGGTGATTTGTTCGTGGGCCTTCGCGTATTGTCCTGGTACCCTTGGCGGAAAATTTGAATTTATATTATAATAAGGGGCCTGATGCTAACTTGTAAGACAGGTGCATAGCTGCGCAACTTGCTCTCGGGGTTTGCCCCCTTGTCGAGGCACCATTGGCGGAAAATTTGAATTTGTATTTAAGTCTTTGCATGTTATGGCTGGAAATATGAATTTGTATTGTAATAAGGGGTATAATGCTAACTTGTAAGACAGATGTAGGGCTTAGCAACTTACTCTCAGGCCCACTCCCCCTCGGTCAAAAATTTGAATTTGTTTGTGGCGCCATCTATGAGGGAAAAATTTGAACTTGTATTATAATAAGGGGGCCTAATGGTAACTCATAAGACAGACATAGGGCTTCGCAACTTGCTTTTGGGTCTTAGCCCCTAGTCCGTTGGCGAGAAATTTGAATTTGAATTTGTACTTAAGTGTTTACACGCTGATTACTTATTGCGAGAAATTTAAACTTGTATTGTAATAAGGGGTGTAATGCTAACTTGTAAGACAGATGTAGGGCTTAGCAACTTACTCTCAGGTCCTCGCCCCTCGACCAAAAATCTGAATTTGTCTGTGGAGCCATCTATGAGGGGAAATTTGAATTTGTATTATAATAAGGGTATCTAATGCTTTGCAACTTGTTTTCGGTCTTAGCCCCTGGTCCCTTCGTGGGAAATTTTAATTTGAATTTGTATATAAGTGTTTACATTCAGACTACTTATTGTGAGAAATTTTAACTTGCATTCTAATAAGGGGCCTATTGCTAACTTATAAGACAGACACACAGCTTCGCAACTTGCTTTCGGGTAATATCCACCTGGTGTCTTGGCGAGAAATTTGAATTTGTATTTAAGTGTTTACATTCTGATTACTTATTGCTAGAAATTTGAACTTGTATTCTAATAAGCGGGCCTAATGCTAGCTTATAAGGCAGGTATAAGGCCTGGCAGCAGCTTGATCTCGGGGCTTAGACCCCAGGCCCATTGGCGGGAAAATTGAATTTGTATTCCAATAAGAGGAGACCTAATGCTAAGTTGTAAGGCAAGTGTAGGGCTTTGCAACTTACTATCGGAGCTTCTGAATTTGTATTTAAGTCTCTGTAGGTTAAGGCGGTAAATTTGATTCTGTATTCTAATAATAAGGTGGGCCCCTTGACAGAAAATCTAAATTTGTATTTAAGTCTATGCATTCGGTTTGGTTGTGGTGGGGAATTTGAATTTGTATTCTAATCAGGGACACTAATGCTAACTTGTAAGGCAGGTGAAGGACTTCACAACTTGCTCTCGGGGTTTAGCCCCTGGCCACATCTTTATTTCAATGTTTTATTAAATCTTTCAATCTCTACATTCTAATTGTTTATTGCGAGAAATCTGAACTTGTATTCTAATAAGGGACCTAATGCTGACTTATAAAACAGGTATAGGGCGAGGAAAAGACTATGATGGATAGATATAAAAGTAGGGCATTACATTGGTTTAGTCACATTGAGAGAATGAACAACGCAAGGTTAACGAAACAAATATATGTGGGTGAGGTTAAAGGAAAGGCCGGGCCTGACAGGGCGCGAAAAACTTGGCTGAATGCAGTAGAATGTATGACAAAGGAAAGAAAGATAAGGAGTTTTAAAAATAAAAGGGTATGTCAGAGACAATGTATGAATCTTGAGGAAGCTAGGAATGTATGTGGAGATAGTAAAGCATGGAGAAAGATTGTGAATGAAAAATAAATAAGAGGCAGGGATTGTTTAGCCTACCCCGCAAAGGAATTGCGTGAAGGTTTAGTTAAGTTAAGTTACATATTAGATGTAAGAATATACGTATAAAAGTATTGATGTTTTAACTTGACTTAGTGAATCTATATTCATATTCATATCTATATATGTGTAACATTCAAGTGATAAAAATTCTGTTTAAAAAGTAATAAAAGAAAATATAAAACAAACTACGTATTTGCACGTAGTTGTAAAACTCTTAAAATACTACTGCATTCATTAGGATCGTATTCCGAAAGCTGGACTAACAAAAGTGATTTAAAAATAACCAGAGATCTTCCGCGATATTAACTATGTGTTTCCAGCAACTTACCCTAGACCCACCCAGAGAAACCGACCATTTCCTCTAACTGAAGCTATCCTGATTAAAACGTCCGGAACCAGCATTATGTTCGCTTTGTTTCTCGAGATTAAAGATCCCTACGCGCCAATCATATAAATGATTTGAAAAAATGAACAAATGTATTTCATATTCTGGTTCTCGTAAAATCACGCTTATTTTATTTCCCCCCGTTTTTAGTGAAGTGAATACCGCATTGCCATTATTTTCCGCAGCCGTTACCTTTGCTTCTTTCATGCTCCGTTCATCTGTTCTTACTGATCCTCCAGAACAATCATGAGCACGTTTCTTAATTTGTTCTTTCGATTCATTTGGGAATAGTATTGCAAGAAAATTAAAATTATTGTACACTACCTCGCATGCTTGCCTATGCACTCCCTTCCCATCACCTAACGTTGACATTTTCACAGTTATACTTTAAAATATTCACAGTTACATTGTAACCAGTCGAAGATCACTCTCAGAAATCTCAACAGTAACTGAAGGTAGCTAAAACAAAACTGACGGTAATTATTCGATTTTATGTACTATAGTGCATAAAATCGAATAATTACCGTTAGTGTCTTTGTTAATAACATCTATTTCGTACGGAATTGCAGCTGTAAAAAGCATTAGTCACGATGATCAAGCAATGTATAAATTGAAATAGGGAAAAGCAGTACCTACGACTCTTTGCTTTGCCTACGAGATCGTAATCCGATTGCGCTCAACCTAACCCACACTTTCGCCAGATAGAATGACATAAGCTGTATTAAATATTAGTTTGGTAGCTTCGGTAGGAGCTCCGACCACTTGACTTTGGAATTACGCTTGGTTATATAATAAATGTGAGACATGCATAGTGATATTCAATTTACGGTTATCTTTGAGGACACATCGTTTATTGGTGTTATAGCTCTTCTAGTTGGTTTTGAAATTTACATGATTATATAAGTATGAGTCAGTGGTTGTTCTTTAATTTATAATGACGTGAGTGAATCATCCGTATTTTCCATACTTACTGATGAGATAGTGGAAAAATTGCATTGCAGAACATTTTTATTCTGATCCAATCATCGCTCTTAATTTTGAGTGCAATATTAGAGTATTATTACATAATGAAACATTGATGTTCTTGTTATGAATTATTAATTATTATGAATAATTCATAATCATATACAACAACTGTCACTGTTGAAGTCTCAAATGTAAAAAGTCTAAAATTAAATTTGGCAATATGCACGTATGCATGAGATCACTGTTGATTTTGCATATTTCTAGATACAGTGCAACCACGATAATCCGGACATTCGTAAAACCAGATTCTTAAATAATCCAGACAAGTATTTTACTTTCATTATGTACTTCATAGTTAGGATTTGAGAGTACTCGGTAATCCGGACCTGAGCCTTTGACGTATTCTGTGGGGGGGATTCCCATAACTATGTGCCTAACTTTTAGTAGATCTAATAATTGACGGTTCACATAAGTATTGACTGCTGCGTATTGTCTTTGATGATTGATAATTACTCCGATGGTGAATTTTTTACGTATTGCAATGCCCCCTAAAGGGAGACATACAACGTTGTCAATAAAACAAAAACCCGATATAATTAAAAGACTAGACCGCGGAGAAAGTGGAAAAATGTTAGCAAATGAATACGGGTTGGGAACATCAATTATCTCTGATATCAAACAGAACAAACACAAAATAAACAGGTATGATTGATTGCAATGACCAGTTTGGACTTTTTATGCCCGTGTCACCTTATTTTAGATTTACTGGCAAATGGGATTCTGGTCCCGGCGCCAGAAAAACTTTACGGAATCCCGAATATCCAGAAATGCAAACTCGTTTCTATTCATGATTTTATACATAACAATCACGGCATGTCCCATCCTATGAGATTTTATTCGGTAATGCAAAACAGTTTTATACTGAATCATATGGAAATGATAACTTTAAAGTTAGCGGGGATTGGATTTAAAAGAAAGAATGGCCTCAGTGTTTTAAAACTGTATGGCGAAAATATCCAATGATCAAAATGCCGTCAACCCTTTCGTAACTGAATTTAAAGAGAAGTTAAAGCAATTAAACCAAACAGCTACTCAAATACACAATGCCGATGAGTCAGCTATCTATTGGGTAGTCTCTCAGCCAATATTTTATCTTTTAGTGACGAAGAGAACGTAGTTATGTTGTTAAAAGCGATTAAATTGAAGAACAATGTATGTTTACTATCTAACGGTTGGGAAAAAGTCTCCTCCGAAGTCTTCCAAAAGTTTTGGGACAAAATTGTGGCTCATGAGGCAAATAACGACACATGCACTGAATATGATGTTGAAGATCTAATTCCTTTAAATCAACTGCGCCTCAATCTGTTATCCTTGGATGGCGATATGTAAGGTAAGCAAATTAGGTTTATTAAACGTGAAATTTTTCGTTTAGTATTTTTGTTTTGTTAATCTATAAATATTTTACAGTAGTTTGAGATACGGCCAATGCTCTTACTGAACAAATATTTATAAGCGTAGAAATTCGTAACTGACTTGAAAATGATGAGGGTTTGCTACTACTGGAACACACAGATTGGACAAAAAAACACGTAATAGTGATGACCAAAACGCAGAATTAAACGGTACAAATCATACTGTTAAGAATGACGAGGCAGTCAAAGGTTGTAACGAGTGCATTAAGTGGGCAGAAGAAAATAATATTCCACTAAATGAGATTATTGTACTTGAAAGGTTAAGATAAACTGTATTTATAATTAATCAGAAAAGGGCTAAAAAAACAAAAATTACAAATTATTTTATAAAGTAATAATTTTTTTGCATTCTTTATAACTATGCCTTATAAGTAGAAGGAGCTCCGCAGCGCTGCCTTTGATCCGGACCTTCGAGTGGGTGCCCTATAGGGACGCAACCTCCGCGTATGCGTCCTGTGTAGTTTTTAATTCCAGCTCCTGGAGGATAGTCAACCACAGACCCATATCTTAATTGTCGGATTCTTTTCATGTGGCATTTTCAAACTTTTGATGACGTATTTATGGTTCTCGCTGGTAATTAGGGCCCTTTTGGTAGTATTAAGAGCTTCTTTTTGGTAGTCCACCCCTGGAGGACTATCTAAGAGAACAAATTTTTAATTACAACTCAATTTTAAGTCCTAAAGTGATATAGAAATAAATTCAAGATGAAGTACTTAACGGCTTTCCCCAATCATTAATATAAAGTAATTATTTTCTGGACTTCCCCAGGTATGAAACCACAACAAAATCCTTTTACTATTCAAATATGACGTACTTGAAAAAACCCCGTAATTAGTTAACTACTTGAAAGGCAAAAAGACCTTGAAAACACAATTAGAATGTTCACGTTCTTTTGAGCGTGCAGCGTGGAGATTTCCCAGTTATGTAACCAACGATAGCACTATTTTACAATTCAAATACCGTGTTTTGTAAAAAACCAGGTAATTACATAAAAGACAGACAAGTCACCTTTCATCTCCAATTTTGATAATTGCTTCTGCCAACCTTATCCGATTTAACACAAAAACAAAAACAATGTGCAAGTCTAGGATGTTGATTTGAAATCAGTCTCTGCCAACCATATTCGATTTAATACAAAAACAAATACAAGATGCAAGTCTAGAACGTAGATTTGAAATCATCTTCTGTCAATCTTATTCCAATTAATACAAAAACAATACGCAAGTCTAGGATGCTGATTTGAAATCAGTCTCTGCCAACCTTATTCGATGTAATACATAAACAAAAACAAGACGCAAGTCTAGGATGTAGATTTGAAATCAGCTTCTGCTATCCTTATTGTCGTATATAGTTGAATCTGTCTCTTAATTCTCTATTTGAATACCGCATAATATACAGACGTTGTATTTAAAAAAACAGAAATTTTACAATTAGCCAAAGCCAATGATAATGGCATTCTAAATTGGCTCTTATGAATGTTGGTTTTACAAAACACAAGGACAAGCACAAGCACAAGCACAAGCACAAGCACAAGCACAAACACAAGCACAAACACAAGCACAAGCACATGCACAGACACAAGCACAAACACAAGCACAAACACAAGCACAAGCACAAGCACAAGCACAAGCATAAGCACAAGCATAAGCACGTGCACAAGCACATGCACAAGCACGTGCACAAGCACGTGCACAAGCACAAGTACGAGCACGAACACGAACACGAGCACGAGCACAAGCACAAGCACAAGCACAAGTACAAGCACAAGCACAAGCACAAGTACAATCACAAGCACAAGCACAAGCACAAGCACAAGCACAAGCACAAGCACAAGCACAAGCACAAGCACAACCACAAACACAGTCACACACACACACACACACACACACACACACTGGCACAGGCGTAGGCACAGACATATATACAGAAACAGATACAGACACAGATACAGGCCCAAAACAAGCACAGACACAGGCGCAAACGCAGACATAGACACAGACAAATAGGGAATTAGGAGACAGAGAACTAAAGGTAATAAGATTGGCAGAAGCTGATTTCAAATCAACACCATGGACTTGCATTTTGTTTTTTTTTTGTATTAAATCGAATAAGGTTGGCAGAAACTGTTTTCAAATCAATATCATAGACTTGTACATTATTATTTTTTTTTTGTTGAATCGGATAAGGTCGGCAGAAGCTCATTTCAACAGCTTAGACTTGCACATTGTTTTTGTATTAATTCCGACACGGTTGGCAGAAGCTGATTTCAAATGAACATCCTAAACTTACATCTTGTTTTTCTTTTTGTATTAAATCAAATAAGGTTGGTAGCAACTGATTTCAAATCAACATCCTACACTTGCACATTGTCTTTGTTTTTGTGTTAAATCGGATAAGGTTGGCAGAAGCAATAATCCAAATTGGAGATGAAAGTTGACTTGTCTGTCTTTTATGCAATTACTTGTTTTTTTTTCAAAACACGGCATTTGAATGGTGAGAGGGTGTTATTGTTGGTTACATAACTGGGGAATCCACACACGGCATACGAAAAAGAACGTGAACATTCTAATTGTGTTTTCAAGATCTGTTTGCCTTTCAAGTAATTAGGGGTTTTTCCAAGTACGTCAGAGGCATTTGAATAGTGAAAGGATGTTATTGCGGTTATATAACTGGGGGAAATCCAGAAAATAATTACTTTATATTAATGATTTGATAAAACCGTTAAGTGCTTTATCTTGAATCTATTTCTACACTACTTTAGGACTTAAAACTGAGTTGTAATTAAAAATTTGCATGCACGATCAATCAGATAGTCCTCCAGGGCTGGACTACTAAAAAAAAGCTCTTAATACGACCAAAAAGGCCCTAATTACGGCGAGGACCATAAATACGTCATTAAGGGTTTGAAAATGTCACATGAAAAAAGTCCGACAATTAAGATACGTGTCTGCGGTTGACTACCTTCCAGGGCTGGAATTAAAACTGCACAAGGCGCATACGCGGAGGTTGCCTCTCTGCAGTGCACCCACTCGAACGTCCTCCTTCTACTCTTATATATGTACTATCTTTTTGTGGTTTTGTGTTATTTTTGTTTCTTTTTAATAAAGGAAACTTTTCGCTTCAGTAATCCGAATTATTTGCTACTCCGGATCATCGCGTTTTAATTAGTCCGGATTATTAAGGTCTCACTGTACTTTCTTTTTGCGTGATGTAAAATGTCAATCAACTGTAATATATTGGTTCAAATAGTTCCATTTAGTTTTAATGTAAAAATACATTTAGTTAATATTATGTCATCATCTAAGATTATGTAATAAACCGAATATAAAATAACATTCTCTTGTTTGTAAGGAAAGGCGTAATGTATTTTTCTACTTTATTCATTAATTTTATAAAATTGGTATTTGTACATTTAAATAATTGATGGTTGCCTTGTTAGATTGTTATAAAAAAAATTAGACCAGATAATAGTTGCTTGAAAATAATAATTTATCATGTCAGGCCACCACATTAATTCTTTAGTTGCATGTTCTAAACATGCTCTTGCAGACTATAAAATATATGACTCGGATACTGAATTTTACTACTCTGTTAATTTTAGGTTCAAATACAGTTCCGTAAATGATAGTAAAACTATACGTATAAAAACTTACTTTGTAACCTTTAATAGGCGTACATAAAATTTACGGTTTCTATTGAGGGCCCTATAGCTTTCGTAATGGCTAGTTTATGTACATAAAAGATTGTATAATTTGTCGTGAAATAAAAATATCAAACCCTACATCGTTTATTATTTATTTCAATTTTTATGGATATAATTCTAAAGCTATGAGAAAATGATATTATCGATGAGGATAACGATACAAAATTTTAGTTGAATAATTATGGACGGTGTAACGTAAACAATGTAATTTAGAAAGTGTTCCTGCGTGAAGCCAAACATAAATAATAACTTAAAGAATTGGGAGACTGTTGTATAAGATTGATTATTTTGGTCATAAGTAATGTCCCGGCATACGTGTAGGCAACCAACATTCCACTTCGCCGATGCAACCCAAAAATGTATACCAAACAAAATAGCTTCTAAGCATCGTCTAAAGCAGGGCTGTCCAATTGCAAGTGCTCCAAGGGCCGCTTTAAAAAAAAAAAATGCGTTTTGGAGGGCCGCATTACAAAATACTTCGTATGCAACTTTATCAGTTAGTTTTAATAGGTATGGTATATAAAGAAAAAACGCGTTTGTGTTATTATTTTAATTTATTCAAAAAAATATCTACTTACAAAAAAAATTAGTGAGAAATTTGAGGATGTTGATTTTCACTAACTAATGCATCAATATTAACTTCAATATTTGTTGTTAATAAACGAAGCAACTGAGTAAGTGACTTATCAGAGAGGGAACATCTATATTTTGACTTTATAAATTTCATATTCGAAAAGCTGCTTCCCAGTGTAAGCCCTAAGTTTCGCAAGTTGGGATATCGTTCTTCTGGCAGCAACTTGAAAAAGTCCAATCCAGTTTCAGGTCTTCCTTGGTAAAAAGGATCTGATTGCAAATCACACAATTCCAGTTGAAGTTGTGCTCTGCTTACATTCTCAACTGAAATTGTAAGGGGCTGGATGAAAACTAAAATCTCTCTTTCTATTTGTTTAAAATCGCTAAATCGTTTATCAAATTCTTCTGCAACTGTGTCAATGTATTTTATGTGAGGTAAATTTGAAACTTCCTCAAAATCCTTTATTTTTTCAGAATGTTCTTTACCACTTGGAAAAAATGAAAAATCTTTTCTTCTAATGAAGACTTGAAAAGCTTAATCTTATTCTTAAATCCATTTATGTGTCCAAATAAGTTGGCAAAATTCTACTGTTTTCCTTGTAGCTTCAAATTCAATTCGTTAAGGTGAGATGTCAGGTCTGTTAAAAATGCAAGGTCTGCTAAAAATTGTGCATCTACCATTTGATTTTCCAGTTCCGTAGTGTTGGACTTGACTTCATCTTTAAGGAAAATAGGAATTTCCTTGTGTAGAGCGAAGAATCGTTGCAAACAATTTCCGGCGCTTAACCAACGAATATCGGTGTGAAGTAACAAGTCCCCATATGTAGCATCTACTTCGGCTAAAAAATTACGAAACATTCTGTGGGTCAAAGCACGGTTGCCCCCTCTAATAATATTACTTATTTTAACAACCACTTTCATGACATTCATTTGACGTAAGGATTTTCCACATAAGGCCTCTTGGTGAATAATACAGTGTATCACAGGACAGTTGATGTTATTTTGTTTCAAGAGTCCTGTAAATCCAATTTCAGTTCCTATCATAGCTCTGGCTCCATCAGTAACAATACAGGAACATTTATCGAATCCCCCGTAGTCTGATACCACCTTATTTACAGCTTCAAAAATATCTGTACCCTTGGTTGTACCATGGAGAGGAATAAGATCAAGCAACTCCTCTGCTACACTGAAGTCGTTTTGAATAGTTCGGATAAAAATTACAAGCTGGCTAATGTCGGACAGATCAGTGCTTTCATCCAGGCACAGCGAAAAATATTTACATCCTTCAATCATGTTATGCAGTTTTTTGTATACATATTGATTGATATGGTCCACCCGTCTTGCAATTGTTTGATGCGACACTGAGACTGTTTCGAATTTTTCGGTAATTTTTGTTTCATTGAATTGTTTTGCCATTTTGATTGCACAATTTTTAATTAGCACTCCATCACTAAAAGGTTTCTTCGCTCTGACAATTTCCAACGCTACTTCGTAAGAAGCGGCAACACTGCGCTTGTTATCAGTGTCAGATTTTTAAAAAAATGTTGTTTGTTGTTTGAGTTTTTTCTTATAATCCGCAATGATAGCCTTTCTTGACTCCCCTGTATATTGATGAAATGCTTTCTCGTGTAACGTAGTATAATGTCTTTTCATATTATATTCTTTGGGAACCGATAGTACTTGCATACAAATAATGCACTGAAATTTATTATTGTTGTTTGTGATTAAATAGTCTGATTCCCAACGGTCATTATAAACTCGATGTTCGTTCGTTATTTTTCTTTTCTGCGAAGACATATTTCACCGAGTATTTCACTTAAAAAGGCTTTAGAGTTGGTGCGTACTACACAGTAGAACAGTTATTAACTAACTCTGCCCGTCCCGCTTGAACCAACCTCTTTACATATAGCGCGTGGCTTCCCGAATATTCGAGAGTGACCGAGTAAGATCGGTCCGATTTCCAGTAACTTCGCTGCGATCTTCTATCCGTGGCCAGTGGCGTCACACGTTATTTTATTTGTATTTTATGATTAATGTAACAATTGTGCATATTTCGTATTTGAAGGTAATTTATACATTGAGAAGCCCGCTCCGTGGGCCGCAAACAATAACGCAGCACTGGTCTAAAGTATTTAAATTTATTAGAGAAACAACACATAATATCGTTATTATCACAACTACATATTATTAATATCCGGTGAAAGTAATATATTTATGTGACAGAGTCTCTATACAACTCGTCAAATTTACTTAAGTAAAGTAAACAATGTTTATTTCTACAAAAATATTTATATAAACAAGTGACTAGCAAATTAAGGTTAAATAATACAGTGATAGACACATCCTGCTCCGAGCTGGTAGTGTAGTAGTGACACGACCTGCTTAGCATTCGGGAGGTAATGGGTTCGATTCCCGTTACCGTCTACCTTGTATGAGGTTTTTTCAGGAGTTTTCCTTATACACATATAGCGGCGTGGTCACTGCGTATATGCACACCATGTGCTGCTACTTAGGCGAATTCTGGGGTAGTATTTCCCCCTCAGAACCCTAACTCCGTTCCTTCCGATCCTATCCTGACCACACCTATTTTTAATCCCACCATGCATATATACGTAATGTATGTATGTATGCTGGGAATCCATGATTGTGGCTGAAGGACCTCGAGCAGCCCGCCCTCCCCCTTGTGGAGGGAATCAAATACGTTGCCCTTTCCTTTTCCGACACATCCTGCTTAAATATTAGGTATTTTTGAAATTACGTAATGATAAATAGACTACTTATGCAATTAATGTAATATTATAAATCCGTTAAAATATTAACAATTCTGGAAATTAATCGAGATATTAATGAATAATTACATTCACCAATGTGATTTCAAGATTCGCATACAGGTATTTGGAAATACAAATAAGCGTTGAAACATTGTAAAGAATACAAAACATAAATTAATGTTTAGGTTCAATAAATTAAACTGAACTTTAAATACCTAAGTCAAAGAAAATATACACGTAATAGTAAGAATTTCAAGCTAACAGTGTAGTTATTGTAGTTTTTACCACAAGAAAAACATAAATCTGTCTAGTTGACCTTGGCACGCTACCTTTATACGTTGACTGCATCCCTTCTCCATGCAAACATTTTCGGGTCCCATCGGCGAAGCGGGATGTTGCCCACACGTATGCCGGGATATTACTTATGACCAAAATAGTACGTTGAATTATTGCTCAAAAGGACTTACGTAGCATTGAACTGGGAATGAATTCGTGTGACATATAAATGTTTATAAAATATGCGGATCCAGTCTCACTGAGGGCGATTAACAGTAGAAACTCTGAGTTGATTATACAAAGGTGTCAAGAATCACTGACATAGCCGCTCTTATGAAATAGGATGTTAGTCACCATTTGCCGTCTCTTATATGGTACTGCACAATTCTAAACAATATAAACATAACCTAACAAATATTAAATAAAACTAACACGCCTTTTAATGTTTAAATTCTGCTAAATTTATTCGAAATTACACAAAGAAACGATTTGGTAATTGAAACGTGATTAAGTTTCTTTTATAAATTGTGTACTAGGTAACAGTCGTCAGTCGCATATTGTAATAACTGTTCAAAGTGAACACCACCATTATCGAGACAAGCAACCACTCTCATTCTCATGCTTTCAAAAACTGCCTACAATTGTTTTTGTGTTATGTTGTGTACAGCCGTTTCTACTGCTGCTCGTAATTTGGCAAGTGTATGCAAACGATTTCTATACATTACATTTTTCAGATGGCCAAATAAAAAGTAGTCCACCATACGGTGATCTTGGAGGCCAAAGCTTTCTTCCAATCATTCGGTTATCAAAGTACTGCTGTACAAACCTTGTTTTTTCTGCAGCTGTATGTGTAGTTGCATTGTCATGCTGAAACAAACCCTTCTGCAATTCCCCATCAAGAAATTGATCAATAAAGACTTGTGGCAAAGCACGATAACAGCATTAATCGTATCGTTAAAGAATATTGGTCCTCGATATCTTTATCCAAATTCCGACTTTAAGAGCTGTAACAACCCTTTTTTCGTGTTGTACTAAATTATACTTTAATTTTAGATCTTTCATTCATTTAGTTGTAAATATAAGAAAAAGTTTTTAAGTTTTGCATTATAGGATTGAGGTAGGCAACTTAATTTGCATATCTTAATAGTACATATCTTTTAAGTGTATATATTTCGTAAAGATTTATATTTCCCTTTCCTTAAAAATAGTATTCTGATCATTTAAAGCCGCGCAACGCGTAATAACTTAATTCTTTTGCGCAAATGCTTGGGCGCACCCCTGCATGATTTGTTTTGGGGGCCTCTATTTTTTTGGCTACTTCCTGCAGAATGTTGTAGCGGGAAGCATTGTTTTGGGTTATCCCTAAAATTTTTGTAATAGTGCCATCAGTTTTGGTGATAAGTTACCTTTTAATTCGTAATATTTAAAATTAAAACATTTGCTCTTTTGCAGGCACTATTTTACTATTTCACTATTTTACTATTATCACTACTATTATAACTATTATTTTTTTTCAATTTTAATGGAACTTAATTTGCTTTACTTACTTACGCACGTTTTCTCTTTATTCTTATTGTACCAATTTGGATTACCTATTAAATTGGAATTTTTGATACAAGAACTTCAACGAATGCCATAAAATTATTGGATAGAAAATTTTCATGAATAAATTTAAGAATAGTTCTAGTTTGGCGGTGTGGCTGGTAGAGATTGCCCAAAATTTATGCAAACCTGACCTCACCTAGTTGACAATTCCGACTCATGTGAATCCTAAGGTTATAAAATGTTAATTACAAAAATTACGACGGTAATTATTTAATGATTTTTTTATACTTTAAGAATAGTAATAAGACTTATTATTTTTTTAATCATCCATCAAGATGATAAATAAACTTAATTGCACGTTAATATTTCTTTTATTGTCATAAACACTACTATTGTTCATTAACTAGGTTTAACTGTTCCTATAACAAAGATAGTTTGGCGCTCGAGTTTTTCATTTCATTATTTTTTTTCATTGCATTTTTTTACTAATTAGGTTAAGGGAAAATAATTAAGCAAATTGGAATCAAGCAGCATTTTAGGTATTTGAGCAAATAAGTTTATTTGAACCTACCCCAATTTAATCAACCGACTAGAGTCAAAGGCACAAATTAGTGGTGAAAGGTTAGTATCTCAATTAGTTATATGATTTATGTTAGGGAGAACTTTACCTAATTTCATTATTACGTTATTATAATATTCAAATTACATCATCACCAAGTTTTGTTATTACAATTTGGCGTTGTTTATTGAAAGTTATTATAGAGGATGGATCCGAGCTTCCTGATAGACATGAGGGTTTTATGCACTCCAAGTTAGATAGTTTTGAGAATTGACGTAGCCACTTAAGTGAAACCATACCTCATCGGACAAGTAACTTTTGTCCAACAAGTTGTCGTCTCGTAGACGTGAATTAAACCAATTCCAATAATTTATACGCTTTTGAATGCCACGACGATGAAGTTCTATATAACAAGCCAGTTGTTGCGACAATTGTCGCAATGGATTTTGGGGACTTTGTTCAAGACGAGCACGAACATTCTCATTAACAAGTGTGGGACAACCAGGTGATTTTCGCTTGATGTATTATTAAGCCGTTCAATTACCCGATACACATGGCGGCGTACAATATCGTAATCGGCATCATTGTCAGGATACGATTCTCCAAATTCTTCTGTACTTAAGCGAATTGAATATACCCAAGCTCCATGTTCGTCTTTATTTCTATTGCGGAAATAGGATTGCAATTTATTCTCTTCTAGAGAAAAGGCATGTCGCACAATATCACACTCTCAAATTATAAGACATGAATTTATTGTTTAAAATGTAATTTACCTACGTTGTAATTATTTGATAAAGATTGGTAGTCTTGAAAAAGACTGTTTTGTAAAAAGTGAAAAAATGGGAAATAGGAGTAACGAGTAATGACCCATAGTTACGTCTCAACCATGCTTACAAAGGAACGTTCGGCATTAGTTATACTTAGCATATATATGGAAGGATAGGATATTTAATATGATACACACTTCTACAAAAACCAAGCATTCTGATATTGCGCGTACTACAATTGTGTGTGTATTTGTCGGTTCCTCATTAATCCATGTTCTTTTCAGGTTTTCTATAGATATACTGGATATTGATGAAACCCATAAATTCTTTTTGTATACAGTTTTGGTGTATGTATCTTATAACTAATGATAATTTTAAAGTATGCGAAATATAAGTTCTTTCATTAAACATTACTCAAAGGTATTTATCTGTAATTAGTTTATGAACGAGATAAATTATTACATCATAATGAAAACTAAAGTATAGCATCAGTATTTATTGCACTACCAGATTCAGAGCATGCTTTTTCAGAAAATCTCCCTCGTCCCTATAGCGCATAATGGTAAATTCTGTTTCCTAGGAAAGATAATGGTTTCTGTTATTGATAGTAACCGACACCTACTTACTATAATCTGCCCGTTTATTTCTGTGTCTAAAAAGTTTTTTATGTCCCGTTATTTTGGTTAATAATTTAATGAACATCAAACCCGACAATACCGGATTTTGACGGTACTCTAATTTATTGTAAACATCTAAGAATCCAGATTTTTCGCGCTGCTCGGCAAACGACACTTGCCGGAATAACGTTTAAACTCAGATAGGCATAAATAAATACATGTTAACTAAAAAATTCCAAAGTCATCATCACTTCTATAAGATAGCAATAATGCAGTTTAGCTATTTTCATTCATTCGTGTTTAATCATTTTTTAGTCTTACCATGCATTATATTAATAGACATAAAATACGTGTTAACTTAAAAATGCCAAAGTCGACCGCTTCTACAAAAAATCAATAATGCAGAGTCATTTCAAAATTGCATAGAACATAATCGATATGTTTAAGGTCTATGTCTAGGTTTTTATATCTTTGAAATATTTGATAATAATCAAAACTGCCCCTAATAAATATTAATAATAATAAACACAGATTAAATAATATCTTTTTATTATGAAAAAGCACTTGTCATCATCTTTACATGTCTTACGTATTAATTCTTCTTTCCCTATTATTAGAATACAGACTGCGGGCGAAGTCCGCGAACAGGTTCCGACGTTCTATAACAGCCTTACGAGACTAGGATCTTCATCAGAATACAAACTCAAATTTTCCTCAGAAGGCCAACTCCGAGGTCGACCCCAAGACGATTAACTCCAAGGCCGAAACCGAGGTCAACCTCAAGTCAAAAAATACGTCCCACATGTGTGCGGCCTTTGGAATTCTCAAGGTTAAAAGTGAAAGTCGTGTCAGTCTTCTACTATCAATTAAAAAATTAAAGCATATGATCGTATAGAAAAATAATTCTTGATTAAGATATTCCTATTTATTTACTTTTGAACTTATTCGTTCATAACAAAACTTATAATGATTTATAATATAATTATTATAAATGATCATTTTACTCTGTTCGAAAACTTGATGAGTGTGAAGTAAGTGACCCAAATTTGCTTGAATTTGACATAAAAAACAACGATACTACTTTCCGCCTCCATTATATTTTACTTAGTCGTCATTAGAATTTACTGAAGTTTATTTACATCAATATAATATTGATTTTCGCAAGGAGGTTGGTCTCTCGTGAATCCGCGGATATTGTTTTCCGATATCTTGAAGTAAATATTATACCAAATACCAAATATGTTAGCGCTTCTATATGTCTTTCACTACTTTACACCGATACGATAACGTGATTAAACTTTGTTAAATTTGTTCCTTTCAATGCGGCGTTTTTCATTTCAGGCCTTCTTCCTTAGAGAGTGTTCTTGAATGAGCGTCACGACGCTACCGACGACTGGCGTCGATTTTGTATTTCGGTTAGTATTGGACCGATAGTAAACTTTCAAGTTCATGTAATTACTATGGTTAGCTTATTATTCGCATTTTAATATGTTATAAATTTGGTACTACCGTTTATTACTAAAACGTTTATGTTTACTGAGGATGATACTGTGAAAACGTATATATGTATGTATTATATTTTTCATCCAAAGATAAATATTATAATTAATCATGGCTTTAATTACTTACAAAGAATCGATTTAAATGGCGGAATTATGATTACCGATTTAAGTAATTACATTATAAAACTATGCATTAATGTTAAGAATTCAATAATTAACTTAATTCTTTACTGTGATGCTATATTAAGCGAAAGATCCACAAATGTAAAAAATGTTGATATTGACCGTTTGTTTCTTATGTTCTCTACTCGTACTTCAGATTAATAAATAATAACCATTAATTATACCTTCATTCAAAAGGAAGATTCACTCATAGCATTGTTTCCTATATAACGTAATAAATATCTATTAATGACATAACAATGGCACTGTACGAATTGAACACGAAGACCACGGAGCTCGGACCACGGACTAGAATGTAACAAAGTGTACCTAAATAAAATCTTATTCAGAACTATTACATAGTACAGAATTATAAGATGTATTAATAAATTTATTATAATAGTACACCTTATTTAAATAATGCAAATATTCGCTGGTTAAAAATTTGTAAGCATTAAGCGTTAACTTTTGTACATTTCGTCAACATGGAGTTGAGGTATTCGTTTGAGCTTGAATAAGTTCAATTCAATCTTTTGCTGTCTCTTGTACTTTTTCTTTTGCTTTTGTTCACTGAAGTTGTTTTGATAAGTTTTAAGACAACAGGAACAAAAATAAGAAAAACTAAAAAAAACTACGTTTTTGGACTTTTAAAAGACGTAACTTATAATCAAAGCGGAGAAAACAATTTAAAATATGTTGGATCTTAAATTTGAGCTTTTTATTTTCATTCAAGTAACTATAGTTAAAGTTCGCTTATTCTGTTATGAGCTGTGAGATGCACAGAAATAAAGTATTATTAAATAGCAATACAATATTAAAAACCCACCCACTCATACAGAGGTTGTGAAAGTAATATGTACGAAACTGGAGTTTAGCTACCGAAGCTGCTTCTATGTTGAGCGACACCGACATCAGAGTCGGTCTATTTGCATCAGCCGGTACCGACGATCATACGTATCATTTAATACGCGCACCTTAAGGTCATCAAATGTAATTGCCTAAACAATTTCAAAAGTTTTTTTATGTTCAAACCCTATTGGGTACACTATTTGGATATAAACCTATAGCGTACGGAATTTGACTGCAATGTTTGTATTATGTCATAGGTAGATGACCAAACCCCCCAATTTATACATATATATATATATATATATATATATATATATATATACATATATACATATATGTATTCATTTTCGGAGTATCTTGTGTATCAACTGTTAAATTATCAGTATATTTCAACGTTTCGAGGATGTACTATATCCCCTTTGTCAAGAAAGAGAAACTTATATCATTCTTGACAAAGGAATATACATCGTCAAACGTTGAATTATAATTTAACAGTTAATGACAGATACTCGAAATAATACTTTAATTAATAATACTCGTGGAAGGCTCAATCAAAATAATGTATTATATATATATATATATATATATATATATATATATATATATATATATATATATATATATATATATGTATATACAGGATGGCAAAAATCTCACTACGTTGAATGGGTAACTTTGTTAGATAAACAGTTGGTTAAATTAGCAAAGTTAGGCAAACTTCAAAATTAAAAAAAATCCTTTAATTAAATACATCGTTGTGGCTACGATAAAACAGTTGAAAATCGTTAAAAATAAAACAAGAACGAGGAGACAAATTCTAATTATAAAGTAATTCAACAATTATTAATGTTTAATTATAATACAATTCCAGATCAAAACAAAGTTTCAAAGTGACCACCGTTACGTTTTACGCAAAATTGACAACGTTTGAAAATGTTGTTTTGAACTTTTCGTAACGTGTCTTTTCTTACAGAATTAATAGCAATAGAAATCTTTTCTTTTCAATTATTTATATCAGTTGGTTTTTCTTTGTAGACCTTGTCTTTTATTGTTCCCCACAAAAAGAAATCTAATGGAGTAAGATTCGGTGATCTGGAGGGCCAAACAATTATACCACTTGTTGCAATTGTATTTGAAAATCTTTCTATCAAGTAACTCATAACTCTAATCGAGTTATGTGCTGGAGCTCCATCTTGCTGAAAATATTGCAGATTGCGAATTGTATTCAAAGGTACCATTATCCAGCATTTCGTCCAAATTAGTAATTAAAAATGTTTCGTAAATTTCTGCGTTCAAATTTTCGTTGTAGATGTGTGTGTATATATATATATATATATATATATATATATATATATATATATATATATATATACAGGGTGACCCAAACTCGATGGCCAAAACGAAAACAGCTGATTCCTCTGGCCAAAAGGAACAAAAAATTGTTAATACAGGGTGTGTCTATTGTTGATGGTTTCCAAGATGTTAACTTTTTTTAATTTTTTCTATTTCGTGGAATTATTTTTTAAATCACGCTGTATTTTACAAACTAGAAGAGTTACAAGAAAACACATTAGGAGAAATTTGTAGAAGATGAAATTGCCTTAAAGAATATTGAATTCATTCGAGACAAACTCATCATTCAACATTTTTAATGACAATGAATTCAGAAATGATTTTTTTCAAATTCCAAGACAAATTTCCAAGACGAATATTTTTCCAATAGAGATGGATTTGATACATGGCCGATAAAGGAAAAACTTCCTTTTTTCGTAAGCTTCACAACGATATGAAAAAAACTTATGGTTGACGTACTGAATTGTTACAGGAATACACGTCAGGAAAAACTTTTAGAGCATAAAATTACCTTCAAAAATATGGTAGAGTAGATGAGAATTGACGATTTGTCCCTCACTTTTCAATCAATCTGTATATTTACGGCAAGAAATACGTCTTCTTTACTGATATCTTTTCATCACCGTAGCAATGACGACATTAGTAAGTTAGTTGTCAAAATTTGTTTGCTATTACAGTTTTGCTGATTTCAATACGAGTTCTTTCTGTTGTAGTGATATTGTAATTTAGTGTTCGAGTCGTTCTTGTTCTTGTTATTATTATTGTTCTTGTTCGTGTTCGTGTTTTCCTTCCTGAGTCATGTTTTCAAATGAAGAATATGCCGATATTCATTATTATTATGGTGTTGCCCAAGGGAATGCGAGTGAGGCTGCTAGACTGTATGCAGCTGCTTTCCCAAGAAGAATTCATCCAGAAAGGAAAGTTTTCTCTAGAGTACACACTGCTCTAAGAGAGAGAGAAAGGATCTTTTAGGATCCTAAGAGATCAAGAGGAATTTCATAATGTTGAGAGGATTGACGACGTAATACAGCATTTCGAAGCAAATCCTGGGACTAGCTTGCGGCGGTCATCCAATGTATTGCAGATGCTACGAGAAACAATACGGATAACTCTTAAGGCTGACGGAAGACGTGCGTATCACGTGACGGGAGTTCAAGAACTTTTAGATGGAGATCTAGGTCGGCGGATTGAGTTTTGCCAATGGTATCTCAATTCAGTTAGGAATGATCGAGATTTCCAAAAAGCAATCTTGTGGACTGTTGAGGCCACCTTTACAAGGTCAGGCATCTTCTATATCCATAACACGCACGTCTGGGCACATGAGAACCCACATACTATGAGACCAAATAGCTTTCAACACCAGTTCAAAGTTAATGTTTGGGTTGGTTTACTCAACAATCAACTTATTGGTCCATATATTCTGCCAGATAGAGTCAATTCAGTGAATTTTTTGAATGTCCATCAAGAAAACCTCCCTAAATTGATGGAGGAGGTTTCATTGGCAACAAGAGCAGATATGTGGGTTCAACTTGATGGTTGTCCTGCCCACTACGGAAGAGGTGTGAGAGATTGGCTAAACGAACATTATCCCCAACGTTGGATTGGAAGAGGTGGTACAGTGGCGTGGCCTCCAAGATCTCCAGATCTCACCCCTCTGGATTTCTTCCTCTGGGGATCTCTCAAGGTATTGGTCTACAGCACTCAACCAACAACCAGGGAAGAGCTTATTGAAGCAATTCATAGATCAAGTCGGCTGATTACACAGAGACAAATTGCTTCAGCGACAGCTTCAGTACGAAGACGGAGTGTCCAGTGTATAGCAGCAAACGGCAGTCATTTTGAAGCAACTTTTGACAATTGAATAAAAGGTTCGAAAGTACTTAATTTTGGCCACAGGAATCAGTAGTTTCAATTTCACCATCGAGTCCTGGTCACTCAACATTGTTATTATCTATTAATGGATTTGATTGTGGTACGTCGATTAAATCTTGAGATTTGAAAAAAAAACTCAATTGTGAATTCATTATGCCATTAAAAATTTTGAATGATGTATTTGTCTCGAATGAATTCAATATTCTTTAAGGCAATTTCATCTTCTACAAATTTCTCCTAATGTGTTTTCTTGTAACTCTTCTAGTTTGAAAGATACAGCGTGATTTAAAAAATAAGTCCACGAAATAGAAAAAATTAAAAAAAAGTTAACATCTTGGAAACCATCAACAATAGATACACCCTGTATTAACAATTTTTTGTTCCTTTTGGCCAGAGGAATCAGTTGTTTTCGTTTTGGCCATTGAGTTTGGGTCACCCTGTATATATATATATATATATATATATATATATATATATCGTCACCCAGAGACGAAATCCAGTTACAAAATTCAATACCTTTTTAATTCATTTTTACTTTATTTTCTAAATTATTTTGTATCGAATATTAAATGAATAATTTCCTTTAGATTATTCATATATACACGCGCTTCCTTTTAGTGTTCCATTTACGTAAATCAGGTACGCCAATATAAGGTAGGGCAAATAACAACAAATGGAATTTTTTCAAGCTGACCTATTTCCCCACGTGTCAAGATGCTTCCTAGTTAAAGAGTGAGACCCGAAATTATTACGTCAATTATCAATTTACATATAGGAGTAGAAAGGCAGTTAGTGATTATTATTATTCTAATCAGTAGTCTGATTATCCATTATTCCGATCATTAGTATTTTTAATCGAGTGTAGTGTCAGAAGATGCGCTGACAAGATGTACAGAAGAATGTAAGAACCCTTTTTATGTTATTGTTATTATCTATTATTTATTGCTTATGTTTGTACTCGTGTTTTACCATGTAATGGCACCAACAAGCATACTACTCTTTCGTATCTTTCTTCCATTCCACTTGCTACGCTAATCATCTGAGCTACCCCAAATTTAAACCCCCAAACGTGACAATATATTATGTATGTCTGTACACGCACACACACGCACACACATATGTATATATATATATATATATATATATATATATATATATATATATATAATTCATATCAGTCATACTGTTCATACCAGTTAAATTTATATGGATTTGATTCAGTTTGTAGTTTTAGATAAAAACCTATGTTTCGAAGAGACCATGTCTCCTTTTTCAAGGTTTTATAATAATTGTTAAGTATGAAATTTGCTTCCTAGTTTTTGCTATCCTAATTTTAATTGCGTGTTTTGTGTAATTGGTCCATGGAATTCCATAGTTTCAAAAGATAATTCCAAAAGATGAAATTTTAGAAAAATGTTTAAAGTATTCATTACATTATAGCAAATCTCTAGAAATCCTAAAGATGAAATTTACGGTGAAAGTCAAAATGTGCTGTTCGAAGTGCGACCGTTCCTATGTTGGACAAAATAATTGACCAGTCACCATAAGAGCGCAAGAACAACAACTAGCTATGAAACAATTACAGACTTCCTCATCTCTGGCGTGTCATTTCATACAAACAGCATATCGTATTGGTACTGATAATACTAAATTACTTGCTTCAAATTCTACAATTGAGATAGAGGAACGACTATTGGCACTCAAAAAACGTTCAAAATATATTTGGAAAATATCATCAACGTTGAAGTTCACTAAAAAGGAGAAAATAATTTTTTTTTTGCACCAAAATGTGATCAAAAATCATTACGACTAAAAATGAAAGCGTGGGGCGCTCATCATCATTCATTTCTCTACCATATACACACATTTAAATTAACCCATTATTTTATAACCAAGATTATATTCAGAACGCTTGGTTACGTTTTGACAATGTAAGTTATCTTATGGATTAGGATACACTTATAATTTATGTTATATTGTGTATTATTGATCAGTTCATATATATATATATATATATATATATATATATATATATATAATATATATATATATATATATATATATATATATATATATATATATATATATATATATATATATATATATATATACATTAAAGTTTATACAATTTTTGTTATGATGTACTGTTAAGTACTATTTAGGTTAAATGTGTGTATATGGTAGAGAAATGAACTATGATGAGCGCCCCACGCTTTTATTTCTAGTCGTAAAGATTCGTTGAACATAGTTTTGGTGCACTCTACGCGTAAATAAAAGGATACTTTCTAAAAAGTTTTCTTCCTTCATAATATTATTTTCTACTGTTTAGTCTTGTCAAATATTTTTGTACATCTGTGCCTGCATAAGGCGTCTGCTACTCTTTTTTTATATAACTGATGAATAAAAAATGTTTCCGCAGTTGGTAGGATTCAAACTTGCGCTCCCAGAGGGAATCTGGTTTCTAGTCAGACACCTTAACGGCTTGGACACGACTGCCTTATGCATTTGTGTTTCCTTCGCTTGTATATAACTTGTAGAAGTGGTCGAAAAATCCATTACAAATTTTTACACATACAGCAACAGCAACATTAAATTGAAGTATTTTCAGTACAGCTTTGAAATTAAACCAATGTAGTTTGGTTTCATTTTATCGTTCAGTGAGTAATACCGTATGTGTACATAAAGTGTACGAGGTTAATAGGAAAAGTTTTGATCAATACGTATCCCATTAGAAAGGATATTATTAACGTGAATATTTATGTTGATGTACTTTTGCGTTTTCATAAATTTAATTAACGACTGTTTATTTATCATAAATTGATTGAGCATGAATATGCACATTAAAAAATACCGTTAAAAGTGAAATGCTATATTGTGGATATTTCGTTGTTTAGTAATTTTGATTCTAATTAAACTCATTTAGTTTAGCGACTTATACTACAGCGCACTTAAAATTGAGGTGGTTTTTTCCAAATTTGATGTTTAGAATTGAGTTATTTATTTACCGAGTAGGCATTTATATTTTTTTCTGTGCGCATTCAAGAATTTTTTACATGTTAGCCTATTTAACCGTACCGAAAATTGATACCACGTGTACCAATGACTCAATTGTGAGTTTTATAGTATCGTTTTTAAAGCATTACTTCCCCGTACTGCGGATCCGCCCATCTTGACGGAGTTCAGGCGGCCATTCGCTTATTTAATAATTACACGCGACGTCGACTGCGCTTTGGCCGTGTAACAAGGTGATGCTACTTACACTAAGTACATCATTGTAGGTTTGGGATATTTGTTGGTTATTTCTTAATACGTCAATTATTGCATATCTTGCAGCCCAAAAAACAGCTGCACTATAATACCCTAGACAACTATTTTTGTTGCATTGCTCGACCGATTCCTGTATATAACATATCACTATCTAGAGGGCGAATGACGTTATAACATTTGAATTTAGTATAACATATATTAACTGTATCTTCAATAAATTCAATATTAAAGTCTTGAAAATAAGATTTAAAAGACCCTTAATGGAGACCGAAGACTAACAGTAAAAATATCAGTACAAGGCGAACATACCATAATACGTTTCTTGAAAGCAGTAATGCACCAGGGTCGGCGAAACGCGCACTAATAGATGTAATAGAACTTTTTTTATTGACATTACTTTATAGCGGGCCAAGTTTAACCGAAGGCTATTTTCTCTCTTAACTCATTATACAGTTATACACCTACAACACGTCCATCCGCAGTCACTTGTGTATTTGTATTTATATTTCTTACAATATAAATATAAAATACACGATTACAATACAAAAGGTAAGTATTTTAATATTTAAACAAATTAAACCGATCTGAATTTCACCTCTACACCAAACGCGATATTTAACCACATGTGCTTCAAAATAGCCCACAACCATCAGCAAGAACTCAACGACTAACGCCAAACAAGCTACTACTAAACGACTGCTCTGAAACGTGTTTTACCGAGCTAACTCTGTATTTTTGCGGAAATATCGATACTTTTAAAACATCACCACTTCCTGCACACCACAATTGGTCTTTAAATTAGTCTTAATTGAGTAGAATTGGGTAATTAAGAACTCGGCCTTAATGTTACTTTTTATACACATTCCAATTGTATCTAATATAATGAAGATCCCTGTGAGCGCTTATACACTTCTTCTGGCAACTTACTACGAGCATTAACGTGGCATAGTCAGTTTCCCTAATACACACACCATAATAAAGTTTCTTAATATTAGAAGTCAATATCAACAAACATTGAGAAGCATTTGAGGCGTAATACTTTCAAATGCTTCGAGAACTAAGTTCCGCAATTGATTGTCATTTTCAAAATTGTGTTGGTAAATATAATTTTTGACATATAACCAGGGAAAAAAGTCAAGAGGTGTTATATCGGGGATCGCGCGGGCCATCTCACTCTCGAATATGTTCCAATCCATCTTGCTGGAAACCTTGCCGATAAATATTCCTCGACTGTTCTCGAATTATGTGTCTGAGCACCGTCTTGTAAAAACCAATAATCTTCAATATCAGCTTGAGGTAAATCAGCTAAAGCTGCTTCTACCTCATTTTCTAATAAATTTTGGCAGCGTTCACAATTTAAAGATCCGTTACAGAAAATTGGACTTATTATTCGCATTCCGAATATTACAGCCCGCATATTAAAACCGAAACGGTGTTGGTGTCTGCGCACTTCATAAACTCTAGGATTTTTTTTTCCCAATTATCTGCACATTTCCTGGTATACCATTCACAGAACTCTCTGCGCCTCTGGTCGAAATCCCTGACAAATTCTCAGTTTAAATGGACGTATTTTTTCGTTTTGTAAAATAAAATGAGCAGTAGAATGGCCACTCCAATTGTTTGTTCAATGTGTTGCTTTTTCTTTATTGCAAGGTTTTTACGGAAATGTACAGACTTTTTAAATGCACCCTGTTCTCCTAAATTGACAGACAAGTTCCGACATGTGGTTTTACGAGGCTGCTGTCTCTCTGGATATTTGTTTAAATACATGCGTTCCGCTTCTTTTGAATTTCGTTGGTATAGTATGTAATACGATAGCATATCATATTTTTCTACACTTGAACATTTCGCCACACCTTTTCGATAATAACTACCACAAATGAACTAATTCAGAGTTAAATACTAATACCACCTAAATACAAAATTGTACAATAAAAAATTATGACCGATACTGAATTACTTCAACATCGTTGTTATGATGTCGCAGATAGAACTGTAAGATATTATTTACCTTTGGAGATTCATGAAAAATTCTTTATCAGCTTGGGAAAAATTTTTTTTTTGAAATTATACATAAGTATTTTAGCAGTGTTTGTTAATGATACAGGTCTGCATTAAAAAATTTCGTGATGATGGTCCATAAAAGATTCAGAACGCGATCAGACCATGAAATGTGATACATTGCTGATTTTGTAATAAAAAACCCGTTCACAATCAGTTTTCAAAATATCAGAATCGTATTTTAAAAAAAATAAGTTGATGTAGGCTATAGAAATAGGAAACTTCCGAATGAAAAACTGACTATGCCATGTTAAAGCCCGTAACAAGTTGCCATTGAGAAGTGTTTGTATTTTTGCTCTAGTATTTATAATGACAGTAAACAATAAAACAAAATTTTTAAAAATTCAAATTTTTGTCAAATATCTCAAAAACAAAAAATCACACCTTCGATTTTTTTGTGTCATTTTATTGGTCCCTTAATTAGACAACTTTTTTTCCCATTTAATCGGAGTTATTACCATTTCCGAGATCCCCATAGTGAGAATCCTGGACACAATCTTGGACACAGTGTATAAGATAATTTGCACGACACAATTATAGCTGATACTATTAATACGATCAATGAATTTTTCGATTCCATTATAATTCTACTATATAGGGTAAACAGAGGAGAGATGGATCAGTAGGATAGACGGTCCAATGGGGATATTTTAAATATAATGGCAACAATGTTACTTTAGCGGGTGTACAGATTTGCACAGTCATGTCCCTTCGTCGGGGAAGTTAATCAGTCATGTTTTGGAGTGTTTATGTTAAAGTTGTAAATAAAAATTAATTTTTAGTGTATGTGAAAAAATATACGTGTTTTTGGTAAGTCGAAATTTGATATGTTAGGCTAAGTTTTAACCGTAGCTAAGGACATTAGGGATCAGATAAATGGTTTGGTTAGATCATAACCTAAAAAACGGAATGTTTTAACGTTTGCAATGTATTTTATAGCCTGGTTCATCTCTCTCTCATTTGAGGACAGACGGACCATCTAGTGGGAGGAGAAATGGACCTGTATTTTTTGTTGCAGAAAATGCCGAACATTTATATTCGGAAGCAAAATGTAGCGCCAAGGGGCTCTTGGAAAATTTACATAATGCAATAACTGCAGTTACAGCCCAACAAATGGGTATAAATGAGCCCGCAAACACTTTTAATATACCTAAGTCAACCCTTAAAAGAAGAATAAAAAGCAATAATCACCAAAAACTAGATCGGCTTGGTCCTGACTCCATGCTTGGGGCAAATGCTGAAGAGAAACTAGCAAAACACATTAAAAAACTTCAAAAACTTGGCTTTGCCCCTACCAGAATTGAAGTTCGTGAAATGGCATTTAATTTAGCAAACCGCCTTGGAATTAAACACAAATTTAAAAATGGTAACTTTATCAGATTTTAAACTTAATACTTGTAGGTACTTGTTTACTTTTTGTTTCAGATAAAGCAGGAGAAAAGTGGTTGCAGTCTTTCTTGCGTCGAAGGCGCGATATTACAGTACGAAAAGCAGAAAATACTTCAGTTGCCCGAGCCTTAGGAATGTCGAAAGACACCGTAGAAAAATACTTCGCAGAACTTGATAAAATTCTATCAGAGCACAACTTATTCAATAAACCTGGAAATGTTTATAACACAGATGAAACTGGGCTCCAACTAAATACCATAGTCCTCGCAGAAAAGGGTTCAAAAGTTGTTCCAAGCATGAGCCCTGCCGAAAAAGGGGAAACTATTTCCATAATTGCATGTTGTAATGCAGAAGGCGTGTATTTATCACCTTACTGCATATTTAAAGGTAAAAACAAGAAGGAAGAGTGGCATGACGGGATGCCACCTGGATCAAAAATTTAAATGTCAGAAAAGTCGGCGTATGTAAATTCTAGCATATTTTTGGACTGGTTACAAGTACATTTTATTCCAAGAAAGTCACCTGGTAAGACTTTATTAATAGTAGATGGTCACACATCCCATACTACAAACATTGAACTGCTGGAGATAGCAGAACAGAACGATATAATTTTATTCTGTTTACCATCCCACACCACACATTACTTGCAGCCATTAGATCGGGCGTTTTTTTAAATCTCTTAAGGGGAACTACTACGAAGCTTGTAGGCAAATGGTTAAAAGTCACCCTACAAAGGCTCTTAAGAGATTGCAGTTTGGAAAGCTGTTGGGCAAGGCTTGGGGAAAATCGGCAACAGTTCAAAATACAGTATCCGCATTCAAGGCTACTGGAATATATTCATTTAATCCAAACATAATTCCAGATTACGCATTTATCCTAAATCCTGACCACTCGGTCTCTACTACAACTGAATCTCATGAGCAAATACCAAATAGGCCCAATTCACCAGAACCAGGCCCCTCTAGCCTACAGTTGAAGCATAGTACTCCGGAAAAATCAACAAGCTGCCAAGAGATAACTCCAGGTAAAGCACCTGATGAAATTTCACCAGTCCCTGTTGTACTTTCTTCTCAAAAACGGGTCCGTAGAAAGATTACTGGTGTTATAACCAGAGTACATAAAAAGTAGAAAGGAAATAGCGTCAAAAAAAGTAACTTGTAAATCAGAAAAGAAAAAATTTAACCCAACAATAAAGAAAAAAAAATTAGGACCCACGAGATATCTTCCTCTGAATCAAGTGAAATTGAATTGAATGATTCTTCCTCTAATCACGAAAATTTCAGCGATTTAGAGTGCGTAGGCTGCCACGAAGATTGTCGTTGCACCGTAAAAAAAGTAGAATGGATACAGTGTATAACATGTCTGCGATGGCTTCATGAGAATTGCACCTCGTACGAAAACATTTGCCAACCTTGTGGCAGTAAAATAGCCAAGAAAAAATCCAACTAGTAATAGGTCTATCTCTCCTACCGTGGTCGGTCCATCTCTGCTACAATGAAGAGGAGAGATGGACCCTTTTGACTGTTTAGATTATATTTTTTTACAACTTGAGTAATAAGTGTTTTAAGTTTCTGTTAAGTTACGGAAGGTACAAATGTTCCTGAATTTCCAAAATTGTTTTATTTATATTTTATATATGGTCCAACTCTCCTCCCTTTACCCTATAAAAAATCGTTTTAAATGTTTCAGTATCTATTTCAGTTTTTTACTTCTGTAAATTATGTGCACATTTATTACACTCCAGATTAAAAGATTTCGTGATGTACATTTTATGCATGAGATTTTTTTTATACATCTGTTGTCCAGTAATATACATAATATATTACGCTACAAAACATTAAAAACTATATTACATATAATAAATAACAATGAAAAGTAAGTAACTGAATAAAAAATATTCATCTGTATAATCTGAAAAACACCAGCATTTAGATTAAATTAATTGCGCTTATACCTTTTGAATTGTTGTTGGGTACGTTTAATACATGTAGTTCTAATTCATTCGCAAATATCAAGATTGTCAAAAACACGATAATTGTTTCGCTCAAACGACTAGTTTGAAGGTGAGTTAAAAAACAGCGACATACTAAACTTTCCGTAATATTGGTAAACCGCCAGACATTAACACAAACTTTGACAAGCTTGGTAAGTTGCAGAAACGTACGTATCCGACATAGTCTCGTTGAAGTTGCTATTTCTCATAAAACGTCTCATACAATACCAATAAAAGTAACTTCTCTGCTAATTGTATTAACACAAAACGTAAAATTTACGTATTTCGATTTTCGGTAGATTATTAACCTTGTACTAATCGCTTTCTGTATCATTGTGGGTTAGTTGTTATAAAGTATGCATCCATGTTACACAGGGTGTATTTTTAAAATCACCGACAAACGAAAACTGGAGATTCTATGACTCAAAATAAGACAAAAATTATTATAAACGCTTTTCCGAAAATGCTTCCTAACCGAGATACAGGTTGATTAAAAAATACTTTTTTAAGGTTTTTTTAAGATTCCTCAAAAACTACAAAAGATATTACACTGAGATTTGATACACCTAAATGTCTAATTAAATACAATTAATTAGGCGAGTTTGAGTCAACTGACTCCATCCATTGGCGTAGAATATTTTAAGTTAATCAGTTTATGTAAAAAAAAACGCACGCCCCTGGTTTTTTTGAAGAAATATTTTTTTGATAGATTCAACATTTAATTCTGCAAATAAAATCATACTTAGTATTTTTTCGATTCGGCACCCCGTTTTTGAAATATTTTGCATTAACATAAAATTATTTTTATACATATTGTTCAAAATGTCCTCCTTCCTTTTGAATGCAAGCTTGTATTCTTATTAGCAAATGAAACCTAACACGCTGAAAAATTTGTGGCAAAGGCCTAATCTCATCGCATGCCATCTGTATGCGATTCCAAAGTTGCTCTCGATTATCAATTTGAACAGAATAGACACGAGTTTTCAGATACCCCCACACAAAAAAATCCAATGGGTTTAAATCTGGCGATCGTGCCAGCCACGGTACTTCACTTCCTCGTCCAATGCAGCGTTCAGGGAACCATGCATTTAAAAATTCTCTGACGTTTCGTATAGAATGTGGTGGTGCACCATCATGCATGAAATACATGTTCATTCTAACATCTAAGAGTACGTCGTCAAATAATTCTGGCAAATCTTTTCTCAAAAAATTTAAATAGAATTCGCCAGTAAGTCTTTGTGGACAACGGGTAGATCCGATTAGGTGATCGTCTAGTATACCTATCCAAATATTTTCGCTAAATCTATGTTGGTGAGCTGTAACTACAGTTGGATGCTGATTTTCATCTAACCATTTGTGGGAATTATGCAAATTTATTATTCCATTTTGGGAAAAAATACACTCATCAGTGGTGAATAAGTTTCTAACAATTTGTACATCTCCAGCATTTTCATTTAAAAACCATTCGCAAAAATTCAATCGACGAGGATGGTCAGCAGCAATAATGCATGCACTTTTTGTAGGTGAAAGGGATGTAAATTTTGTTCTCGTAAAACTTTCCAAGACTTGCTGTGCGACACGCCAAATTCTAAACCTAACTCACGCGTACTTATTGTTCAATTTTAATTTTCATAAACTCTATCTAAAATTTGTTCCTCAATTTCAACTGGTACACGAGCATTTCCTTTTAAACTTCTATACTCTAACAAGTTACGATGAACGGTTCTAAACGTAGTGTGATGTGGATGTCTTCTATTTGGAAATATTTGTTCATATAATCGAGCAGCTGCACGAGCATTGCAATTAGTATTACTATAACATAAACGCATATCGACCAGTTCTCGTTTGGAATAATTCATTTTATCACAGTAATTAGACACAAACAATGAATTACAAAACACGCGTAAATGCAACAACTTTAGCAAACATAAGATACGTAACTGTCAGATGCAAAGCAATCTCTGATTTATTTAATTTCGTTATTACTGAATAATGTAGTCGTTTATATTAATGCAAAATATTTCAAAAACGGGTGCCGAATCGAAAAATCTTGACTATGATTTTATTTGTAGAATTAAATGTTGAATTTAACAAAAAAACATTTCTTCAAAAAAAAGCACTTTTTTTTTACTTAAAGTGATTAACTTAACATATTCTACGTCACTGGATGGATCCAGTTGACTAAACTTGTGTTTAATTAGACATTTAGGTGCACCAAATCTCAGTGTAATATCTTTTGTAGTTTTTGAGATATCTTAAAAAAATCTTAAAAATATTATTTTTTAATCAACCTGTATCTCGGTTAGGAAGCATTTTCGGAAAAGCGTTTATGATAATTTTTGTCTTATTTTGAATCATAGAATCTTCAGTCTTCGTTTGTCGGTGATTTTAAAATACACCCTGTATAAAACACAGAAACGTACCGCAAATAATTATTCGGAAATACAAAAATTACAGCTTTTCTTCTTTTTCTAGAGTAAAAGAGAATAAAATGTCTGGTGCAAATAAATGAAATAATTTTAATAGCATTTCTTTAGGAGAATTATGCAACCTCTTTTATAATAAGTTTATTACGAAAATAGGCAATTGTAAAAACAAAAACAATAATCTACGTCAAACAGACGTTTCAAACTTCATATCAGACAATTATAATTATAATTTTTTTAGGACAACACTATGCAACCTCTTTTTTATACGTTCATAACGAAAACAGGTAACATTGTAGAAACAAAAACGATAATCTACATGTATGTCAGAATGGAGTTTAAAACTTCATGTCAGATAGAGATTAATAGACATAAATACGTGTTAACTTAAAAAAAATGCCGCTTCTACAAGATATCAATAATACAGTTTAACCACTGAAGTGCATGGCGCTAAAGGAGTTGGAATAATCATGAGTGAAAGAGCGAAAAGATGTGTTATGCAATACGTATTGGTATCGCCCCGGGTAATGTGGGTTAGAATGAAACTGAAATTTCGAAGAATTTCTCTCATTGCATGTTATGGCCAGTGAATGGAGAAAGAGACCAAGAGTGTAAGAACTTCTAGATGTAGAGAACGTGTTGAACGTAGGTAAGCCAAACGAAATAGTGGTGATATTGGGAGATATGAATGGATGGGTGGGTGTACAGAGAGAACATACTGAACGCGTCCTAGGAAATGAGAATGGTGAACGCCTAGTGAACATCTGTGTGGGGAAAAACCTGTTTTTATCAAATACGTGCTTTGAAAATAAAAATGTGCATATGTATGCATGGAAAAAAATCTAAAGGTATGATTGACTTGATAGTGTACAATGAACGAGAAACCTGGTGAGAGATATAAAAGTAATGTGCGGATCGGGGTGTGGATTAGACTACTTTTTGGTTGTATCGAATGTGTGTTTAGGGCAAAAGAGGGTCTGGAGGAGGAAAGCAAACGGAGTGGTAGTGTCCAGAATTAGAGTCGATAAACTAGTAGATAATGGTGCGAGAATGAAATATACAGAAGCTGTGAATAAAAAGTTGGCATGGATAAGCTTGAACAACTGTGTTGTCAATTGTGCCGTGTAGATATGTGGAAGAGCGACTGCGAGTAGACAGAAAAAATGTGCATGTTGGAATGAATCGGTGAAAAAGGCAGTGTGTAAGAAAAAATACGCGTACATGGCAATAATTGCTGCAAAAAATGAGACTGAGGAAAAGCGCTTGTATGAGCTGTACAGACTAAGAAACAAAGAGCGAAGGAGGCAGTGAGAATAAGTAAGGAGGAAGTGAAGGCTGTGGAAGGAGAGGGAAACAAAAAACTCTTTTGGAAATAGGTCAAAAACACAAAACGTAGCTCAAAACAGAACGCTGCAGGAGTGATGAATAGGAGCAACGAAATAGTTTGGGATGATTAAGAAGTAAGGAAATGCTGGCAAGAATATTTCGGAAAGCTGTACAGAAGTGAGGGAAATAAGACTGAAGAGTTTAATAATGAGAATGAAACTGAGGAGGATATTGGGTTAAACCAGATAGAGGAAATGGTGGGAAAGTTGAAGAACAGTAAAGGAGCCGGCGTGGATGGGATCATTGGTGGAATGCTAAAATGTGGAGGTGACAAGCTTATGTCTTAAGTGTGAAAAAGTGCCGATTGATTTGGAAGAGCGTCATGATTGTACCACTGTATAATAGTAAGAGAAACAAGAATGACTGTAAAAATTACAGGGGAATAAGTCTGCTCAGTGTACCTGGTAAAGTATTTGGAAGAGTAATGATTGATAGAGTACGTGAAACTAAGATTTGGGATGTACAGTGTTGCTTTATACCAGGAAGAGTATGTGTTCATCCGATGTTTGTTCTCCAGCAGGTGAGTGAAAAGTGTTTTAGTGTAAAAAAGAAGCTGTACTCTGGGTTTGTAGATCGGAGAAAGCATATGACCGAGTGAATAGAGAGAAACTGTGGGAGATATTGAATTAATATGCCGTAAGTAAAGGTCTAATAAACGGAATAAGAGCAGTATACAACGGTAGCCGGGCATGTTTTAGGGTGAGAAGAGGTGTGAGTGAATGCTTTAATATTCAGCAAGAAGTGCGACAAGCCTGTGTGATGTCACCGTGGTTGTTCAATCTATACATGGGTAGACGTGTTAGGTAAGCATGCGTTCTGGTGTATGCAGATGAGACAGTCTTATTAATCGAGAATGCGGGTGTGCTATAAACAGCTCTGAGAAGGTTTGATATAGTCTGTGAGAGGATAGATCTAAAGGTAAACATGAACAAAACAAAATTCTTTAACAGTTTTAAAAGATAGTATTACTGCTGACGAAGATTGTTGTAAGTGTTCTCGAGACGTTTAGATTGTATAACCCTAATATACAAATACACCATATAAAAATCCAAAAAAGATGAGTATTTTAATATGTTTGTATTTATTTGTAATAAATTATTGAATGAACAAAAGTAGAAAAGAGCATCTACTTATAAAAGCATAAGTTGCATCTTCCTCAAACATGTGTATAATTCGTTAAGAAAAAGAAAAATGCGAGGTAACATACGATAAACATCAAACATTAAGTTTTATATATTGTGATTATTGACAACAGGAGTTAATAAGAATCGTTTTAATGTAGCAAAGGGTTACACACCTAATTGGTCTAATGAGCTATTTAAAATTGCAAAAATTCACATAACTAACCCCGCCATTTATTTTTTGGAGGATATGAAAGGAAATCCAATATTTGGAAGATTTTATGAGTAACAATTACAAAAAGCAAAATATTCGGATATCTACCTAGTTGAGAAAAACTAAGTTGCATGTCAAATCATTGGGCGTGGTATCGTTTTATAAAAATGAAATAACATTTTGGAACTTTAATCATAGCTCAACAACATTTTTCACATCTTCTTGGTTGTATGTTTACAATTCAATTTTGAAGATTCTTAGTGTTCAATTTAAGATTTTCTGCGTTTGTAAATGTATTGTCATTAAATATAGTGAACCCCTTGATTTTAATTCTGCAAACGGTTCTTCCGTTTTCAAATTCCAATCTGTTACAAACACCTACAACGTAACTAGATTCTTTAGGTTTAACGGGGGCTTTAGGAATGTTTATGAACACGTTTTTAAATAAACCTGTAAGAAAGTAAACAATCTCATCCTACAGTGCCAGTACACCAAGACATTATATTTTCCTCTGTTGTTAACTGTTTTGTAGTTTTCTTACAATTTTCCAAGGGGGTCATACACATTTCCAACCTTTCTGTTGTAAATGGTGGGTTTCAGTCTTGTAATACCATTCTGTTGAGCAGATAGAAGTGTTCCAAACGTTGTTCGTAGACTTTCTTCTGGACATTTAAGGAAGTCTACAATATGGTTCGCAGCCTGCTTATTTACACCTAGGCTTGTTAATTAACGTTTATTATATATTTTTGTCCGCAAAAATATATAAACATACCCGTAAAATCCAACAGAAGAACGTCATCCATTTCTAATGTTACTAACAGATTAAGGCGTTTAAACTTATATTTGCAAGTTATATTACATAGGGTACACCAAATGGAACCTTTTAAACTCAGGTGCAAAAAAACGGCTGTTTTAAAATGTTAAAAAATTTTAAATAACTTTTTTTTATTTTTGGTCCAATGTTGATTTTTTTAAAAATCAACAACAAATTGTAGGAGAATTATCCCAAATTAATACACATCAATCAGATTTCCGAATAAGGCTGGATTTATACACATTATACGAGAAAAAACAAAATTATGTTTCTATCGTCTAAGTTTAAGATACCCTGTGGTGAAATACAGCTTTCCGGTGTCACTCAAAACTATCCTGCATGCTATTCATTCCCTACACATTGTTTTTTTATTCATTTTGATATCTCTATTCGTTGCAAAATTATGAATTTTTGAAAAAGGCTTTGCGTTTTTTCCTTTAATTTTGACATATTCAAAAATTAAGAGTCCCATGAAAAGTAAATACTGTTGCTAAGAGATAAAGTTTACTTCACTCTATTTATTGTTTGACAGTTGTTTTATTGTCGTATTTTCAGTATGAGTAGTTTTTTATTCATTCTCAAAATGGTTGTAGGTATTGAAGACTGCACTAAAGCCTTAGTTCTTTTAGAAGAAGGACAAAATGAACCATGTCTCGTGAGAAGATTAAATGTCAATCGTTCTACTATATGGAGAATCGAGAACTGAATATATAAAATTTACGTAACTAGGCAATGTGAGTCCAATGGACCCTCGCGGGTTGGTTACAATTGATGCATCTCATGTGTACGATATTTTCATAATTGAGGCATTTATTAGTATCATTAAGGGATTTGAGAGTTACTTCGTTTTCAAGGCTAATTGTTATGAAAAATGCAATTAGTATGGAATGTTTGTAGACTAATATAATTCAGTTGGCAGTTAGACAATTCATGTTACTCGTTTAGTATTTACCTACTTATGGATTATGAGTAATTTGCTATTAGTCGTGAATTTAGAATACCTATTTATAATTGTATTTTATTCAAGAATTTGGATTTTATTTTCAAAGAATGTAATTAGTCTGGAATGTTTGTTATTGGCAAAGATAAAAGTTTTAGTAGAGTAGTAATTACTTTGGAATTCATTTAGTACCCTTCCCTTGCTTTATCTCGACTATTGCTAGTGGCTGAGAGACATGTGTAGTGAAAATCTTCGATTCCTTTCCAAAGTTTTATGGACCGATGAGGCTACTTTTACTAGCTGCGGCAGAGTTAATTTGCACAATATGCATTATTGGTCGCAAACAAATCCTCACTGGACGCGCGAAGTGGATCACCAAAACAGATGGAGTGTAAATTTGTGGTGTGGTGTTTTAGGTGACAGAATTATCGGACCATTTGTTTTTCATGGACACCTAAATGGTGAATCTTATTTAAACTTTTTACAAAATGACTTGCCCAATCGCGTACCAATGGATGCGACAGTTAAAAGTACTTACCTTTTTCTTCTAAACAAGCCTAGGTTTACTACAATCGGATAAGTCGTTTAAAAATAACAGCGATTTAAATGATTACACATTCAATAGCTTCCCCCACTCTTATTAAGGTCGGTACGCCAATGAGCCTTAGACCAAAATGATGCAGAATTGTCTAAGCTTTCTAACGATGTTACCAAAGGTATGCCTTAATGTGGGAATTTTCGGAGAAATTTATAATTTTATTTTTTAATTTTCAATTGCGCCCCCTTGCGATGAATTACGGAACTTAAAAATAATTTCCAGGATTTTCTCGTGGCGACTTTTATAATGAATTTTTTTTCTCCACTTTTTATGTCCACTAGTTTCTGAAATATGGCCGGTGGCCAGCCTTAATGAAACACCCTGTGTATATATATATACAGGATGTCCCAACGATAGAGTAAAGTAAGTTTATGCTTAACTAGAATTATTTGTGTAAATATTGTATGGACCATGGGGTAGAGGTAAGAAGTGTGCATTTTTTTAAAATATTGGAAGTTATACAGGGTGTGCCAGAAAAGCAGGACGTGAAAAGTATGATTTTTAAATAGAACACCCCGTATTTGATTTTAGTTTTTAATTCTACGTGTCCATACAAACATATTTTGTCATACAAAAGATTGGCTGAAAGTTTTTAGTTCTTGAGATATTCGCGTTTAAACATTATTATGGTCATTTTCGTGAGGTTGATGAATGGGCAATTGTTTCGTTATTTCACAATAAAAAAAATTGATATTTCGTGTGAAAAATAAGTGATATTATACTAACGTTTAGACCGAGTAGTATTTCTAATTTTCTCAACAGGGTGTTTGTTATAACCATTCAAATTTCAAAATTCTCAAATTAAAAAAAA
This sequence comes from Vesta saturnalis, assembly GCA_036346205.1. NCBI lineage: Eukaryota > Metazoa > Arthropoda > Insecta > Coleoptera > Lampyridae > Vesta > Vesta saturnalis. The sequence continues at coordinate 185,166 of JARFJB010002520.1, forward strand.
ACAGTTTTTTAATTGCACACCTATATATTTTATTTCATTTTATTCGGGATTAAAAATCTATCATTTTTGTCAAATATATCCTATATCTATCTTTGATAGTTTTCGAGTAATTTCGATTTTTCACACTAGCTACTTTATTTTCGATAACATTGCATTGCATGGATCTTGGTAGCCATGGAAAATAATAATTGCATTACTAAGATACAAAGGTTTCCTACTTGTCAAAATAAACACATATTAAATTTGTCGTTTTCGCATTTAACTTGTTATCAATTCTTGTATCAATTATGGATTATTCGACAAATGAATTAATTGATATGATATACGTGTTGGGCGAGGCTGAAAAAACCCTTTATTGGCACAACGAATCTACAAAATGAAATATCCTGAACGTCGAATACCTACTACTGTTGGCTTGGAAAATTTGATGGATAGATTTGATTCTAGCGGTAGTGTTAAATACTTCAAACGTAAAGTTGTTAATAAAAGGGCAGCTAATGAAGAAAAAGAACTTGAAATATTATTAAATATTCAAGAAAATCCCCAAGTGAGTTCTAGAACATTAGCGACGATATGTGATACCTCCAAATCAAACGTGAATCGAACAACGCTGAAGTATAAGTACCATCCCTATCACATTGAGTTAAATGCGAAAACGACAAATTTAATATGTGTTTATTTTGACAAGTAGGAAACCTTTGTATCTTAGTAACGCAATTATTATTTTCCATGGCTACCAAGATCCATGCAATGCAATGTTATCGAAAATAAAGTAGCTAGTGTGAAAAAATCGAAATTACTCGAAAACTATCAAAGATAGATATAGGATATATTTGACAAAAATGATAGATTTTTTAATCCCGAATAAAATGAAATAAAAATATATAGGGTGTGCAATTAAAAAAAACTAATTTTTTTTAATTTGAGAATTTTCAAATTTGAATGGTTATAACAAACACCCTGTTGAGAAAATTAGAAATACTACTCGGTCTAAACGTTAGTATAATATCACTCATTTTCACACGAAATATCAATTTTTTTATTGTGAAATAACGGAACAATTGCCCATTCACCAACCCCACGAAAATGACCATAATAATCTTTAAACGCGAATATCTCAAGAACTAAAAACTTTCAGCCAATCTTTTGTATGACAAAATATGTTTGTATGGACACGTAGAATTAAAAACTAAAATCAAATACGGGGTGTTCTATTTAAAAAAATTATACTTTTTCACATCCTGCTTTTCTGGCACACCCTGTATAACTTCCAATATTTTAAAAAAATGCACACTTCTTACCTCTACCCCATGGTCCATACAATATTTACACAAATAATTCTAGTTAAGCATAAACTTACTTTAGTCTATCGTTGGGACACCCTGTATATATATATATATATATATATATATATATATATAATGTGAACCGAAAAAGCGTACCCCTGCTTGAAGTGTATATTCTACATATAAATTGAAGACGAAAAGTCAGATAAAATTTTTCTCTAAAATGTATGGCTACAAAGTGACAGACCCTCAAAGTTAAATTTTGAAAATCGTTTTTCGCAAATAACTCGAAAACCTTCAGAATACTATCCCCAATGAAAATTATTTCTTTGTTGACGAGGATTTTTCTGGTTTGATTGGATTGTCTATTAATGGACTGGAAGTATTAGTTTTCACATTGTTCCCGTATACTTTCTATTCCAACTTTCTTGTGTGTGATTTTTCAGGTGTTTTGGTGACTTTTTTGGGACCGTTATTCAATTTTCTGCAAACTTGGTCCTCTTGGTTGAAGTTGATAAAGTGAACGCTTTAAGAGTTATTTGCAATTTCATCAATCACGGTCAATTAAATACTACCGCACCAAAATTCAGTAAGTGGGCAGTGGACTAAAAGTCACAGTTGTCATATTGTGATTTTTGGTCAGTTTTCAGACAATTACATAATGAACAATAATCCGTATTCCAACTCCGAAATGGCAAATGTGCACATAATGTATGGCAGAGCTTTTGGGAATTGTGCTGAAGCTGTTCGTTTATATTCCCAGGCATTTCCAAGTCGGCGGATACCGAATAAAAAGATGTTTGCCAGCATTGACCAGCGTCTTCGTGAAAGTCGTACATATTATCAATTTATAAAAATTCTATTCATATCGGGTTCTCACAGGTTGTTTGAAGCCACCAAAAATTGACAGTGCAAGAACACCAGTTTTAGAACAAAGAGTGTTGGATGCAATTGACGCTAATCCCACAACAAGCACTCCTCAATTGGCAAGAGAAAATAAGTCAAATCAATCCACGATATGTAGAATCATTAAAACGGAACTCTTGCGACCTTTCCATTATCGAAAGATACAAGCTTTGACCATTAATGATTTTCAAGCAAGAGTAATTCAAACACCAATTTTTTGGATAATGATTTGCCCCAGTTACTAGCAGATGTCTATCTGAATGTGTTTCATGCATGTTGGTGCGCGTCCTCATTTTGCACTCACTGCTAGGCGGCCGTTGAATCGAACTTTTAATGCAAACTGGATTGGACGTGGAAGACCGGTTCCTTGGCCTGCACATTCACCGGATCTAAATCCTATGGATTTTTTTCAGAGGTCGTTTAAAAGACATGGTGTATTCGGTGCCAATTACAAACATCCAACATCTCCAGCAACGAATTTTTGATTGCTCTAATTTAATAAGAGATAATCCGCAATTATTTTTCAACCTACGTCAGTCAATCATGAAAAGAATTCGTAAATGCATAGCAGTCAACGGTGAGCAATTCGAACATTTAATCAACTAATTTGTTTGTTAATTAATACTTTTTTTAACTTAATAAACTCAAGTCCTTATAAAACAATTTGCTTCCCTATTATAACTTTTCTAATCCGTTGGTTAGTAGTACTTAAAGAGTATCCCATTCCAATAGCATTATTGAATTTAAATGTAAAGTATAAATACCACTAAATGATATAATTACTTGGTTTAAATACTCTTGACAAACTTTTACGTTAAACAATTTGAACAATGTCATTACAAAGAAATACCTACAAGTAATTATAAAACAATTTGCTTCCCTATAAATTTGATATTGGAATTATTTGATGTTTAGTACTATACGGTTGTGATAGTGAACGTATAATATCTGCTTATCAAAATGTCAAAACTTTTTTCGTTAGAAGTGAATCAGCTAATAGTAAACGCGAGAAAATATTTTGAACGTGAAAAAGAACGTGGAGTGCGTGATGATGTCAATAAGGTTATTGAACGTACGGCAAAATGTCTAAATATATCAGTCTTCCATAATACGGGTTTGCAATGACGAAAATACATTGTCGGAGTCTGCCACCTCTACTGGTAGACCAATCATTCCATTGGAAGGTTATTTCCATAATATTGTGAGAGGTTATGCGAGAGGAGAATTTCCCACTGTCCCACAACTTCATGCAAATTTAAATGAAACTGTCGAAGATTTTCCCCGTATGAGCACCTCAACTCTGCGTAGATGGCTAAGAAAATTACAATTCGCCCATATTAAATTTAATCGGAAACCAATTGATGGAATCTCCATCAGATATGGGTAAAAGGGTTGAATTTTTGAAGAAAATAAAATATTATCGGGATAATGGCTGGGAAATCTTTTACACAGACGAAATTTGGTGTGTAGAAAATCACATCAAGCAAAAGGATGGTTATTGGATGTTTCAAATGATAATTTTGATCATTGTCGTGGAGTAGTGCAGGGAAACTTATTTTGTTGTTCAGCTTTACTTATGTCTTCTATTTTGTTGCTTTTGTTGCTGAAGTGCTTTATTGGTGAAAAGGGTAGCAATGAGTATCGCGGCGAAATGAGTGCAGCACATTTGCAAGAATGGTTTAAGGCTGTTTTTGAAAAAACTAAACAGTCGGTAGTTGTGATCGATCAGAAATCCAACTACAGCGTGGTTGAAAGTAAACATTGTGTCCTGGCTTATAAAGAAATGTGCCACTACCTGAAGGTGTAACTAATTTCAATAAAATAAAAAAAAACAGAACTATTCAATATTTCGAAACCATACAATTATGAAAAAGTGTACTTGCTAGAAACAATCACTAATGAAATACAGCAGCTTTGATATTTCAGGGTCGTCCTTAGAAACGTAAGAATATATTTGTATTATAGTATAGTAGTAATATGTGTGATTTTTTTTGTTAAATGTAAAACTCAAATAATTAAATAATTTATAAGGAAGCAAATTGTTTTATAAAGACTTGTAGGTATTCTATAATAATTGCATTTTTTAAATTGTTCAAAGTGAAAGTTTTACTGTTATTAAATAGGCGCGAAACGTTTTTGATTTTTGTTAGCTATTATTTTCATTGTAAGTGCATTATTTCAATTCATATCTTAGTAGGTATGAGTATGTTATTTATCATTTTGTTATTCATTTTAACTGTTTATATTGGATAACTATTGTTTATTTGTAATATTGTACAATTCTTATTACTAACACATATAATACGAATTATGCAGTCTTATTATTTTATTACATTAAAATAAAATTCAGCCATGTACAGAAATCGCAGTTTTGTTTTAGCAGGGATGGGTGGCGTGAAGATAATCTAGTAGTTACTCGCCTCTCAACATATTACAATATTGCGTTCTCTTCGTCAGCGGGCATAATTAAATTTTATATTGATTGAGACAAAGTTATATATTTAATACACTTCATTCGATAGTTCAGTCGAAACGCAAAAATACGCATTTTTAAAAAAGTTAGCATGTACTGATAGAAGGTCCATTCTTATCAAAATTTGAGAAACTTTTGGAAGATTTGTAATTACTAACCCGTTCATATAGGATGGATGCATAATTGGTAAAAATTTCATATATCTTCAGCTATGACTTCAAAGTCTCCGTATGTAAAATATGAACGCGAAATAAAAAATTATAACATTCTAAACTCAGGTTGCTTTTTGAAACCGATAATAGGGTGGAGCGTGAAGCTTCTTTTATTTACTGCTCTGCCTTAAATTCTTTAACTGATACCGAATTTATCAAATTAAATTCATTTTTAGAAACGGAATTAGCTCATTCCAAACTATACAAGGCACTACCAATTTAACTGAACATGAAATCCGCTTAACGGATTACACACTGATAAAGCAAAGATAGTGACCATTAAACCCAAAAATGCAACGTTAATGAATACTGAACTGCATCGTGTGCTAGCAGAAGGTATTATTGAACCGTCAGATAGTTCATATTCGTCTCCCATAGTTTTAGTAAAGAAAAGAGACGGAAAACCGAGATTTTGCTTTGATTTCAGGAAAATCAATGAAGTTTCTATTAAGGATGCGTACACTCTCCCGTTTATAAACCATACCCTAGAGAAGTTACGTCGAGCCAAGTACATATCCAGTATCGATTTAAAAGATGGATACTGGCAAATACTGTTAACCGAATCGTCAAAAGCAGTTACTGCTTTTACCGTACCGACAAGGGGACTATTTCATTTAGAGTTATGCGTTTTGGTTTACACTCTGCCCCTGCTGCTTTTCAACGATTGCTATAGCGTATAATCGGGCCTGCGCTCGATCCTCATGGTTTTGCATACTTAGACAACATAATCGTTCTAGGAGAAACCTTATCTGAACATTTAAATAATTTAAGAGAAGTATTCCGCCGTTTGCGACTAGCAAATTTAAAAATTAACGCCGCAAAGTGCGGGTTCTGCCGCAAGTCTTTCAAATACTTGGGACATGTAGTTAGCAATGGGGGAATACAAACCGACCCCGATAAAATTTCTGCAACACAGAAAATGACACGACCGCACAATATAAAAATACTACGCCAGTACTTGTGTCTGTTCATGGTTTTGACGTTTTGTCGTAAATTTTTCAAAAATAGTAGCACCGTTAACAAAATTATTACATAAAAATGTACGATCACACTGGAAAGACGAACAAGAAACCGCCTTTAACCAATTAAAAATCTCCCTTACAAATGCACCGATCCTAAAATGTCCCGACTTTAATTACCCTTTTATTTTACAAAACAGACGCATCTGAAATAGGCATTGAAGCTGCATGAATTCAAATAATTAATAATACCGAAAGAGTAATAGCGTATGCTAGCACAGCGCTAAATCCAGCAGAAAAAAATTATTCCGTTTCCGAAAAAGAGTGTCTTAGTATTGTATAGCCTATTGAAAAATTTTAATCTTATTTAGAGGGCTACTGCTTTACAAGTCTTATCGATTATTAGTCACTCAAGTGGCTGAACTGAATAAAATCACCTTCTGGTCGTTTGACCACATGGGGGCTGTATTTAAATCAATATGAATATGTAATTAAATACCTAAAAGGAGCTCTTAATGAAGTAGCTATGCATTATGTCGAAATCCGCTGCCGGCGGAAAGTAACGAGGTACTTGCCGTTGAACTACCCCTGGTATATTAATAAGTTTGTGAAGTAGAAAACCGCCCGGAGGTTTTCTCTGATTATTGTATTAAAGAAGGCAAACTTTACCGTCATTTTCATATAAATTTGAAGAGGAGTTAGATAGCGTAGCTTGGAAATTATGTATTTCAACCAAAGACCGTATTCAAATTATTAAAGAAAATCATGATTTACCAACCACTGGGCACTTCGGTATCACAAACGAACCGAATTTAAAATTTTTATTATTGGCCCAAAATGGTAAAAGATATCAAAGAATATGTCCCTAAATGTGATTCTTGTCAAAAATATAAAATTCCACAAATACAAACCGCCGTAGGTAAAATGAATATGTACCCAAATTGTGCACCGTGGGACATAATAAGTGCAAATTTAGTAGGCTCATTGGCCCGTTCAATTAAAGGTCACCAATATTTAGTCGCATTTCAAGATAGATTCGCAAAGTGGGTCTGCGCGAAAGCAATCCGAAAACCAACCGCCGCCGTGGTAAGCCAAGTCTTATGTGACGAGGCAATAATGAAACATGTTACGCCGAGAATAATTATAACCGATAATGTGTGAGATTATACGATCGTATATTCATTTCTTTTTGTGCACCTTAATTGTAAAATTACCATAATTATTTAGATAGCATGAGTGTTACAGTAGTTAACAAACTTCATTAAATAAATGTAAAGTGATAAAATTTACTGCTTTTCCATTATTATTAAAATTGAGATACACTCCCGATAGGCTTATTGGCACGAACCCAGCATAAGTTACCCGTTTACATCTCATATTATCTATTTATTATTATAACCAACACTGATGGTTATAAAGTGGCGCAAAACAACGTGAGGCCTCGATTTTTGGAGTGATCTCGATGTAAATGTTTCTTTTGAATTCAAATAATACATATTTACCATTTTATTTTTTTAAGAATTTCATCATGAATGTTAACGCGTTAAGAGCGGATGAATTATCTTATGAACTTCGGTGGAGAAATATTAATCCCGAGGGTATGAATGTCGATGCAAAACGTAGATCCCTTCGTGCTAAAATTGCACTAGAAAAAATTAATGTTTCTTTAATTGCATCTTATACACCCGTTGTCTTTGATATAACACTAGAACTCGATGTTTGCGACAAAAAAGTGAGTGAATTAGGGTCGTTAGTAAATAATTATATTCAGTCTCCGAATATTTCTGAATACAGTAAGTTAAATACCAGACTATCTCATATTTTTACTCGTTTAAACAGATTAGAACCCTCTGATGATAATCTTCAACAAGAACATACCAAAATATGTTCAGAATGCCTTGATTTAATTGAACTCTTAAATAATACGGCAGAAAACCTTGATGATAATAGTGACCCGGATAGTATTCGCATTTCTCAGGATTACTTACAAAATGAAATCCCTCTCGCGAACTCTACTACCGCTAGAACACGTGTATCATTTTCCGACCCTATTAGTCAACAATACCCTCCTGGCGAGAATGATTACCTAACCCGTTCATCACCTTCTCATAATGAAGCACCCTTACCTGACCTTCATAATTTGCGGCAAGAACTAGATCGTATGCAATTTCCGCATAATATTTCTTATAGATCGGATGCTGTTAAGTCAATTCCAGTGTGCAAGTGGAATTTAACTTTTACTGGCGATACATCCGTAACTGGTGTTAATTCATTTTTACAAAGAGTGGAGGAGCTGAGAGTTGCTCGAAACGTTTCAACCTCACAACTTTTCGATAGTGCAGTTGATTTATTTTCAGGATCAGGTTTAGTTTGGTTTAGGGCAATTCGTAACCGAGTTAATACTTGGGAACAATTAGTGAATAAACTCCGCTCAGATTTCCTCCCAATTGATTTCGATGAAGTATTGTGGGATGAGATTAAACGTCGTAAGCAAGGTTCAGATGAGAGGCCTACAATTTTCATAGCCGCTATGGTTAACTTATTTGATAGATTACAGGAACATCCTACGGAAGACAAACAACTTAGGTATATTCTTCGCAATCTACAACCTTATTATGCAACTCAGTTAGCTTTAACCAATATTATTTCTTTTGACCAATTAATTTCTTTGTGCAAAAGGTTAGAGGAAACAAAACTACAAAACGCCCGCTACCGCAACCCTTCTATTGCCAGCTACATTCAATTAGAACCAGATTTAATGTACAAACCTGCTATGAGTTCTAAAAAAACTGAGGTTTGCGCGACCAAAGTAGCATCTCCAAAAACTAACGTGTCAGGACCTAAAAATTCTTACCCCGCTAAAAGATATTTTAATAGAGTCAACCCGGAATTAGTCTGCTGGAACTGCCAAGACAAAGGGCATACGTTCAGAACCTGCCTTTCCGAAGAAAAGAAAGTTTTCTGTTTCGTTTGTGGACATCCCGATGCTTACTTTTCAAAATGTCCTCGTTGTAACCCAAAAAACTTGTAAAGGGAGGAAGTCTTTCGGTCGCTTTACTCCTACTGATGAACATCTACAGACTGATAGTATACAATGGAACTTTTGGTTAAAAACTGTACATGAATTTTATAAACAACCTGTCACAATTTCTACAATGTTTTCCCATACAAATAATGATAATCGCCCTTACGTGACTGTTAGCATTTTTCAAACTCAAATAAAATCTCTTTTTGATTCTGGTGCAAACCAAACAATTTTAGGGAAGTTAGGTATTTTCTTAATTAAGGAATATGACCTCCGTTTAATAAGAACTTTCGGTACCAAATCGTTAAAAACCGCTAACCTAACCATCAATTTCGATAAGTGTGAATTTTGTAAACCCTCTTTAACCTACTTGGGCTATGTTGTTGATAAGGATGGATTACACACGGATCCCAAGAAGATTGAGGCTATTACTGAATATCCCCGTCCAAAAACAGTAACCGAAATAAAGCGATTTCTTGGTATGAGTTCTTGGTTTCGCAGATTTGTTCCCAACTTTTCCACAGTCGTTGCACCCATTTCTAATCTTATCAAAGGAAAATTCAAGAGCCAACCTATTGAATGGAATGAGGAAGCTGAACAAGCATTTGTTAGGATAAAGTCTTTACTGACTTATTCGCCCATTTTGTCAAGCCCGGATTTTAGTAAACCTTTTATTCTGCAATGCGACGCTTCTAATTACGGCGTTGGTAGTATTTTGAGTCAAGGAGAAGGTGACGAAGAAAAGATAATTGCTTACGCTTCTCGAACGTTAAGCAAGGCGGAGCGAAATTACTCAGTGACAGAGAGAGAGTGTCTTGCAGTTTTATTCGCCATAGAAAAGTTTCGAGGATACATTGAGGGTACTCACTTCACTGTCTATACAGACCATTACTCTCTGCTATGGTTGAACAACATTAAAGAACCCACGGGGCGATTAGCCAGATGGAGCGTAAAATGTCTCAATATACGTTTGACATCAAACATAGAAAAGGAAAGCATAACCTGGTTCCTGATGCCTTGTCTAGAGCTCCAGTTGAAATTTATTCCTTACAACTAGAAGAGTGCGATCTCGATGCATGGTATAAGAAAACGTTAACGAAAGTAATCGAAGATCCCCATAAATATCCTGACTGGCGAATAGATGAACATAGACTTTATAAGTTGGTGCCTAATAAACATAATATTACGTCGAACTTAATTGAATGGAAGCAAGTTGTGCCTAGTTCACGGAGAAGCGAACTAATAAAAACATTTCATGATGACCCTATATCGGCTCATTTTGGTATTACTAAAACATTCAACAAAATATGTGAGCAATATTACTGGCCAAAGATGAAGATTGATGTTATTAGACATGTAAAACGATGCGAGATATGTGCTGCCAGCAAATCTTCCAATTTTGCTAGACCAGGATTTATGGGAAAAGAGAAAAAAGTTAGTTTTCCTTTCCAGTGTCTATCTATTGATCTTATGGGTCCTTTTCCACGTTCAGGAAACGGAAACACAATGCTATTAGTGGTTACAGATTGGTTCACTAAATTTACTCTTGTACGAGCTATCCGTCGAGCTACCGCTAAATCTATTATAACGTTTCTTGAGAACGATGTTTTCCTTATTTTTGGCGTCCCACAAATATGTATGATAGATAACGGTCCCCAGTTCATTAGTTTGGAATTTAAGAAGTTTATGAAACAATACGCTGTTCAACAAGTGTGGTATAATGCGTCTTATCACCCCCAAGTCAATTTTGTTGAGCGTGTAAATCGTGTAATAGGAACAGCTATTCGTTCATACGTAAAAGAAAATCACAAATTATGGGATGTGGAGATTTATAAGATAGCTCATGCGATAAGAAATGCAGTACACGATGTTACCGGTTACACCCTTCTTTCTTGAATTTTGGAAGATCTGTGCCTATCTCTGGTTCGTATTATGGGAAACTAAGTAATTTGAAAGAAGAAGAATTATCTATTGACAATCGCGAGAAGTTAGTAGAAGACGTTAACCAGCTCTCTGATCTGTATTACACAATAAAACAAAAATTGCATGCGGCATATAACAAAAATTCAAGGTCTTATAATCTTCGTAAAGACCATTAAAATTTAAAAAAGGCGAGGCAGTCTGGAAACGTAATTACACCCTGTCAGACGCCAGTAAGGATTACAACAAAAAATTGGCTCCAAAATACCAGAAGTGTACCGTTAGAGAAGTTACAGGAAATCTAACTTATCGGTTATTTAGCAAAGACGGTAAAGATATCGGAGTTTGGCACATAAAAGACCTTAAGCCTTATTACACAGACGAAAATCCGATTAATTAGTTTAAGATAATATTATAGGTTAATTTAAGTTAGATTAGTATAGGATTTCGAGTAGGATCATCGGATTAAAATTTAAAAAAGGCGAGGCAGTCTGGAAACGTAATTACACCCTGTCAGACGCCAGTAAGGATTACAACAAAAAATTGGCTCCAAAATACCAGAAGTGTACCGTTAGAGAAGTTACAGGAAATCTAACTTATCGGTTATTTAGCAAAGACGGTAAAGATATCGGAGTTTGGCACATAAAAGACCTTAAGCCTTATTACACAGACGAAAATCCGATTAATTAGTTTAAGATAATATTATAGGTTAATTTAAGTTAGATTAGTATAGGATTTCGAGTAGGATCATCGGATAAAATTTTTTAGATTGGAAGACGTGTGCAGATCCTAGTATGTACACACTAAACAAAATGCGTTGTAGGATCGAAGATTTATTTTTGCTTAACTTATTTCTGATCGTTAGTTACGCTAGTAACATGATTGACATAATTAGTTGTAGTTCGTGTCGGACGAAGGCTACTGCAATGAATTATTGCACATCACAATTTTCGTAATACCAATTTATTGGGCTGGGTTCCCTCGGTATCTTCCTGTAGACTATTGGATATAGGTGATAATTGTTCACCAGGGAGAAAAGACTTCAAGGACATATGAATCGGTTTACGGTTTTAATTACCTTGAATGACTTCCAATTTTCGTGAGGTTCTTTCAAATTCTTTAATATTAAAGTATGAATGAGAAATTAGGTTTAAGATAGATTAAGGTTATTTAGGATTTTTTTGGTCTAATTTTGTCTGCTCAATAGGTTGCTTTACCTAAACGTAGTAAGTTCAGTAATTTACATGGTCCATACTTCGATTTTCCCATCGTTTAGACAGGTATCCCACCACCGTGGTTTTGTCTTGGTAGGGGGCAGTGTAACGATTTCATTCCACACAATTACATTGTCAATATTTAAATTTTGTACATGCATACGCCAACTTACGATAGAATAGTCATAAAAAAATGACAATAAAGAAGGCACTACAAAAATGAGGAGCGTTGTCTAAATAAATATGGAAAAAGACGATTTTTAAAGAAAACGTTGAGTTTACGATTACAAAGTTTACTTCGCATTATCATGGTTGATTATTAAGAGTTTAGTGAACTTTAATTAAGTCATTTTGATTGAAAGGTCTTCTTAACAAGGCGTAAGTTACATATTTTTTAATTACCCAAAACTAATTACAATCCTTTAGTTTTGTCCGTACTTCTCGTCTCAGATTTATTTGATACGAAATATTGAATTTCTAAGCTACCAGAATCTTGGGAAACATGATAATAGTCGTGTAAGTTTGTTTGAAAAGCATGCTGGTAGTTAGAGGATTATCATTGGAAAGGTCAACGACGAATTTTATAATTAATAACAAAATATATATTAAGAACTGGACAATATACTTGGGAATTTTCATAGTTAATGTCGGATAACACCTGGAAGCGGAACTTTCTACAGATAAGTGTTTCTCCATTTTATTCCGCAAATCAAAATATTTGTTAATTTAATTACAAACAGTATAACTGAGATTTTATGTTTTGTTTGACTTTCAATTTAATTTATAGTTTTTTTTATCACTGTGCTTAGTTTTGAATTATCATTTTACATACTTTCCACTTTAAAAATTACAAGTGATATTTAAGTTCAACTTGTTAATTATAAATTTATAATAAACTAACGATCTGTACCATTTAATGTCATAGTTAAAAGAAAAAAGCCGGTAAAAATGTGAGATTATACGATCGTATATTCATTTCTTTTGTGCTTAATTGTAAAATTACCATAATTATTTAGATAGCATGGTGTTACAGTAGTTAACAAACTTCATTAAATAAATGTAAAGTGATAAAATTTACTGCTTTTCCATTATTATTAAAATTGAGATACACTCCCGATAGGCTTATTGGCACGAACCCAGCATAAGTTACCCGTTTACATCTCATATTATCTATTTATTATTATAACCAACACTGATGGTTATAGAGTTGGTTTATATTATAACCATCAGTGTTGGTTATAATAATAAGATAATATGAGATAAACAATCTAGTTCATAAATATATGAAAACAATTATAATGAATGTTATACTGTTATGTATCTACAAATAATTATGTAATAATTACGAATCTATATTTACACTCTTTATATGAAATATGATCAGTTTTAATATTATTTTTGAACAATTTTAAAGTGAATAATGATAACAAACATGTAACATTAATGGAACACATATAATGTCTCGTAATGTTTGTGAAATTAAAATTTGTATTCGTGAACTGTAAACGTATAATTAGAATTACGTTCTTTGTTATGTATTAAATTTTACGCTGTAACACATGTTCAATCTAAAATCTACTAATCGATCAAAATTAATTTTGTAATTAAAGTTACAAGACTCAATGCAGTTTAAAATATGTCACTTGACAATTGTTCATTTTTACATATCGCTCCTAGTTGAATCGTAGTTGAACAATTAAATATGACAATTGTGGAATGAAATCGTTACAAATGGAACTCAATATGACAGCAGAATATTCAAAAAAATATTGTCAAACTTAGAAATTATTCACTGTTTTACCCCTATTTATACGCCCCAAGCGAACCTCGTAGAGCGCATGAACCAAACATTAAAAATCATGATAGCTCAATTTTGTGAGAATAAACACAGACTTTGGGACAAACATATTAATGAGTTTACATTCGTAGTAAATAGCGCCCTTCAGGAAAACACAGGATTTTCTCCTGCATTTTTAAATTTTGGATGTGAATTAAAATTTTCTAACACATATATCCGGAAAAATTAAAGCATCCCGGATGAAAACAGTACTACACCGCACCGATATAATTAAATCTAATGGCCGTTTAGAACAGCTGCAAGAAATATTTAAATTAATCCGAAAGAATTTATCTAAATCATTTGATTCACAGGCTAACCATTACAACCTAAGAAGGCGAGAGTGAAGACCGACCGTAGGTAGCCTAGTGCTAGACAAACAACAACCGCTTTCCAACGCACCGTTAGGTAGTTCCATCAAACTTTCACCAAAATTTTTAGGTCCGTATGTTATAACAAAAGTAGTATCACCCGTAGTATTCAAGCTAAAAAATCCCGCAACGAATCAAAAGATCAAGAGAACCCATGTAAAAGATCTGAAGCCGTACAACACCAATTAAACATCAAACTAAATATTTTAAATTAGAATTAATTATGTTTTAGATATACCGTCACCGTTCCGCATAAAATAACTACAGTTTTGTAGGTACCCTCAGAAGTATAACAGTCCTTGCGCCCCAAGGATGCGCCCTTGCACTTAGCGAGCCATGGTGTCAGTGTCATCCATATGGGTGACCCATATCCCTTTTTAGCTACCCTTATCCTTACCGTCCTCGAAACACACCGTTACTTTTAAATTTAGTTTTAAGGGAGAGTAGCAGGCAAAGTACTCAATCCGACCGTCCGCAAAAGTACTTTGACCTCAAGGATGCGCCCTTGCATTTAGCGAGCCATGAGATCATCCTCATGTGTGACTCATGTCCATTTTACCTATCCTTATCCTTGCCGTCCGAAATATTAACATGAGTTGTAGATGTGATCCGAACCAACTGGGAAAGCCCGAACTACACGCAGTAAGATGATGCCAGAAAACGGATTTACAAAAGTTGACACCCGAAAACCGTATTAATGTCCACTCTGGATCATAGTGTAAGTTGTTTTAATCGTGCCATTTATATTTACATACCGCCAAATTTATACACAAAAGTGTCCGAAAAAAAAACAACCTCACCGTACTCATACCTGTTTTATTAACGTCTTAGTTTTATTTTATTTTTCCAGAAAAAATTTCAGTTTTATTTTTTTAAAGCCGTTAATACTAGTTTAGGATAAGTAAATTAATTAAGTGCTCACCGTTGAATATCGATAAGAATTAAATTAAGTTCTATAAATAATTATACCGTGATTCGTAATGAATGTCAAATAAATATAATGTTAGAGTTTAGCTATTCAGAATAAAATTGTTTATGATCAACAAAAATTAAAAAGAGTTAAGAGATTGCCATTAATCATAAATAGAAATTTTCTCTTTTCATTTCGAAATTAAAGCTGGACAAATAATAATTTAGTTTGTATTAAAATGCACCGTTAAATGGTAAATTACATTCAAAAACTTTTACATTAATATTAGATAGAGATAAGTAAACGGCAGCATTCAAATTAGAATTTAAAACCGGATAAATACAATTAAGAGAGTAGTAAATTAATAACAGAATTAATCATTAACACCGTTTTTTAAATTGACTGATTTCGTGAAAAATTGCATCGTTAAATAAGATTTTCGATATAAATAATTAAAGTTAAACCTGAAATAGTTTCTATTATATGAACCAGGTACAACTGCAATAGGAATTGTAGTCGCGTTCCTATTATGTACCATCTATTTTTAAGAATACATTCCAGCCGTTAGCATATGTGCAAGAAGCGATCGATTTCTGTAAATTTTGAGTATAATTAGCCAAAGTGTAATTATTAATTAAAACATTCTGAGGAATAAGTATTTTTTTGGTAGAAAATGGTCAAAATTGTATATCAACCGATCGGTTATTTACTGACCAATAACTTGAGAAGGTCAAATAAGTACTAGATTATTAATTAATTCAATATTAATTAAAACAACGTGTTACGCTGCTGCCTCATCGTGGAAAACCTGGAATTTCCAGCTGCCCTCTTTTAATATTTCATACTCTATATAGGAAAGTGAGGTAAATCGTAGTTTAAGATTGATTAATATAATTAAAGTTAATAGATACTCGCTCTATAAGCACATACTTAATTTGTTCTGATACAAGTAGTACAAAAGTTGCTTTGCTACTGATCACCGCTTCTAGTTAAACTGTAAACAGGGAAATTTGAATAAATTAATAGAGCTCGTATGTATTAAGAATCATTCCGTATCCGCCGTCCGTCCGTCTTAACTTTTTTTTAGGTACATTTTCTACCACAGGATAAGACCCTGTATATTATCCTCCACTCAGAGACCTGGAACAGCCGTTTGGAAACCGCATACGTTCAGGATTGGACTCAAAGACCGCCTGGACATTATCTAATCTTTGGGTGGCGCCCGAATCTGTTTAACTCGCTTCAACCCTTGTAACGAAGAATCCATTTTCCGTATACCGCACAGGAGTTCACGCCGAAATGAAGTAAATAGCGCAAATTATAAGTAAATGAAATAAATTTATTTCCAAACGAGTTTAAGTTTTGTATTGGCGCTCCTTGAGGGCATGCTTCACTTGCCATCACCTAAAAACCGAGTACAAATAAAGTAAAAGTTATTTTGTAATACGGAAGCAAAAAGAATAAAGATAAGAGGTTAAAGTGAATAAGAGTGCAGATATTGTGAAATCGGAGATAAAAGGAAAGGTGGCGAAATAATTTAAAATAACGTGTTTGTCCATATTGGATGTCGCCAAGGAGTACAGTTGAGTATTGAACGAACAATATAAATTAAAATAATCGAATCAGTGTAATAAATTAGTAACTGAAAAACAATAGCCATAAAGATTACGGGTTAAATTAAATAGTATGTATCAACCTAAAGATTGTGTAGCCAAGCGGGCACATTGCAGAATTACCTTTGTAATTGCTTGCTTCTTGTTGTGAGACTTAGAACTTTAAGTATAACTAGATGATGGTAACCGTGTGAAATACGGCTGCAGGACCATCAGCGGATTAGCGGAGTAATCAACTCCGCGGTATCTACAATAAATAACAAGTAAGACTGATAAATTTGTGTAACAAAAAACGTTTCTCTGTTTCACTATTCCTTAATTAATTGTTTAACAATCAACATGAATGAATCAATTTTCATTCACTGTTGATACAGTATTTATTAGAGCATGTTAGATGATAAGCAATATAAAAAATCATAATAATCAGTAAGGGTTAGTATAAGGGAATGTCTTTGTTTGATCATTGAGCATTTTGTGCATTTTAGAGTTTAGTTGAATTAAATAACCGTAACGTTTGGTTTTATTTTATTGTTGACCAGTATAAACCTCACGAAACAATACGAATTTATATTAAAAGGTTTGAAAGTATTAAAAATAGTAAAATAACCCGAAAATTTATCTTTTCGGGCGAGTGTAAAAAAACAAAAGGAATAGGTCCATGTTTAATTCCGTTGCACTGTCTGTAGAATGTCGCATAGATATTTTCACATGTCCAACATATATGTTCCTGAATATGCAAGAATCTGTATATCACCTTAACGAACGTGGAATGTTTTTGAATATTTTGCTTTATGCCATTCGTTTCGTTAACAGGCCATGCGTAATAACTCTACCATTTTTACAAGGTCTGCGAGCAGCTGCAAATTCATATAATCATGGAAACTATAGTGATATTAATAGTTTTTCAGATGAAGAATTTAAAAGCGTCACATCGGAAACAATTCCAAGAACTATATGAATTTTGTGATCCCGTCCAACATTGTGGTAATTCAAGATATTTTACAGAAAAATACCTATTTACATTTGTTACGTAATTACGTCATGGTATACCGGATGACTTAATAAAAATTATTTTTGGGTATCCCTCTTGGCAAACAAGTATGATTATTTCCAACGTACGCATGTCTTTAGTTGGAAGGTTTGTGCCAAATAATATTGGATTAAACGCCAGACCAGATTATATTACAAACCATGTTACACCATTCGGCAATGAATTATATAATTCAGAACCTATCAACCCTAAGGTAATTGTTTATATTGGCTGCACCTTGAATTGAAAGTTTTAAGCCAGCCTTAAGTTACCATAAACATGCGCATTTAGTGAAACCTGCGGTAATCGTTGATACAGATGGATACATTTGATTGATAACTGGACTTTTGATAGCCGAAAGAATGATGCTACCATTTTGACGCGTGAATTACAACAAGATATCAATGGAATCAGACGTTGGTTGACAGAAGGTGATATTGTTATTTTAGGGGGTATCGATACTCGATTCCTATTTTGGAAGAAATTGAAGTTCAATATTTTATGCCACCCCTCCTTGGCGGGGGTCTACGTCAGTTGTCTACTGCCGACGCAAATAAAGCTAGACTTATCACCACAAAATGGTCAGTTAAAATCGATCTTTAATTTCCATAAAAACTATAAAAACTATGCCTTACACTTAGGAGATTTCTATAGAATTGCTGGTGCCCTTCTTAATAATTCCGTCTCTTGATTGATATGAGAGGAACTGTAGAAGTAGCAAGACAAATGTTGAACCAATTACATGAGGCCAAATTAGTAAAAGTCAGAGTTGAGGAAGAAAATTTTCGTTTTCGAAATGGTCAATGGGTTTTCCTAAATCATAATCACGTCGATGAGTTTCCCCACTGTAGTATCGACTATTTGATACGCTTAACAGGGATTTACCATGTGTACTTATAGATACACTTTAAAAAGAGGGAATAAACGTTCTTTAATTTGACGAATTACTGGAGGAACAAAATTTTTTGAGATTTCGAGATTATTTTAGGTTCAGAAACGATACAAAACATATGTTATAGATAATATACAACAATGGTGAAAACGTTGAAAATCGACCTATTCTTGGAAATTACGGTACATGCAAATCGGGAGCTGGAGAATTAGGTACTTGTGCACATGTAGCAAATGTTTTGTGGTTCTTAGGATATGCGAGAAGAGATGAAGAAAGTATTCAGTATACATCTGCCTCCCTTTGTCAATCAATCGCTGATGCTGCAAATCGTGAAGTTCCAGTAAATCTTCGCCCAGGTCCAGAAACTATGGAAGAGAATAATTATTAAGGGTCGCACGTATAACTCCTACAAAAGTTAACATGAAAATCTTATGCACTAGGAATGATTAAATACAGAACTTTAAATAATTAACACTTAAGCTTTTAATTTATCTCAGTACAATTCTAATTTATATTCAATGCTGCACGACGACTAAATTGGCAATGAATCATCTCTGGATAGGTTCCTATTTATATATAAACACGCACAGATGGAATAATCTAGAAGGAATATTCTAAACACTGAGTGACTCATCGCTAGACGACTGAATAGACGATAATGGCACGATTTGATGTTTACAGCGTTGGTTATTTTTAGCATGCGTATGCAGATGCGTTACAATAGTGATACAAATTGTAAGCGTACAAGGCAACGAACGGTACAACGTACAAGTGAATTCAAAATCCGAAATATAATATAACTACTGAATCAAAATAAAAAAGAAATCTTTGACTGCAGAAACTTAATGTGTTCGGATTAACAAAATAAGGATATTAACTATCCAGGGTACCTCCTTAACACATTGTCGACACCGTATCGTCTCAATGCAAACTTGTGGCAGTCTCCAGTCTGTTGCTTGGTCGGACGCTTTTCACGTCTGAAACCAAACCCAAACAAAAAAAAACAGCTCAAACATTTTAGTTGGTAATGAATACATTCATAACACAATCAAGGTAAGATAATACATGAGTACAGTACTTGCCGCCGTGTTTTAAACATAAACCAAATGTATTTCAATTCAATAAAATTGTCAGATTGTTTTGGGAAGGTTTGTTTATATATGTGTGTGTGTGTGTGTGTGTGTATCCTGCAGTATGTTTACGTGATCTAAATTTCTGTGTCATCTATAAATTTTGGCGCCCCCTAAAACTTGGCGCTTTATGCACATGCCTAATTTGCGTAATGGTAAATACGGCACTGCATAGGTTATATTATATGAACCATACTCAGACTTTTGCATAGAATCCAAATATTCAATAATATACAAGGTGTTCCATTTAAAATAACAAATATTTAAAAAGAAATGCATGCGCACGAATAACCTTTGTATTAAAAAATTTTTATGTCTACGTGAGTCACCCTATAAATTATTATTTTAGCAATGAACGCTCTTTTAACCTTTTAATCTCAAACCCATTGACTTTTTATTTTGATTATTTTTTGTCGACAAAAATTATACTTCTCATAAAAGTTTTACAGTCTTGTAAATATATTAATGTTGTAATGATAGTTTGTAAATGTGAAGTATATTTAAACACAACAATTATATCATTGTCATGTAGGAACAGGGCATGTACTTTTATATTTCAGAACAATTTTAAAAAGTACCGTCAAAATAAACGAAAAAGGAACCAAAAGGCAAATATAAACAAAGATGTGTTAGTTTATTAAACGTAGGTTATGTATCACTGAATACAATTGAGATATAAATTTTAATTACGAACGCCTTCTTGACGTTAGATTTAATTAATCTCATGATACTAACTATAATGCAGTAAATATGTATATATTTTTAGAAAGTAATTTGATAATTAGTATTATTTTGTTCTAACCAATTGAAATGTACTAAGTACGAATATACATAATATTCCATTAACAAAATTGATTTTCTAAATACTAACGCTACATATTATATTTACTGCCACACATTAAATTAGAACCGTTAAGGTTCGGCTACTAATTTAATTAAAAAAATCCATAATATAAGCATTCTTTTTCCATCAGAAAATACCAACAGCATCAATTTATTCTCCATATTTAATATTCTCTGGTGTTTCAATGTTTATCGTTGAAAAATCATATTTATGATTGATTTGCATTGTGATTTTTGATGAACTAAGTGTTATTTTGAGTGTATAACGTAATTTATAAATATTGATAATTTGTGTATTTTTTATCAACGTATGTAATTAATAGAAAATGAAGATCGGGTTGATACAATTCTGGGTTAAAAAATCAAACCTGTAACACATTTAACTCAAAATCAACCAATATTAATTCAAAATTGGAGTGAAACAATAGTTATTTGCTTTACTACGCAGTAAGTAGATTGACTGCCGCGGCTGATAGTTCATAGCCGAGCGTAGCGAGGCTAGGAATTCAGCTAAGGCAGTCAATCTACTTTGCTGCCGAGTTCTCCGATTGTTTATAATGATATATGTAGGATATTGTATTTGCAAATTATTACAATTCCCACAATTTTTTTATTTTTCCTGTAGTGATAAATTAAAACAAAATTTGATAGTAATCGCAATTGTTGGAATAGTTGGTTGCTATGGAAATGGAATGGTTCATAATAATTATAGTTTGACAACCTATGAGATTACTGACATTTTTGTGGAAACATATCGGTATATTTATATTATGGACAGTGATAGCGACTTAGAAGTGCTTACTCCTCCAGAAATAAGGGAGGTGGCAAAAAATATTGAGTTACATTTGTTGCCGGAGAAGTCTCGGGTGAAATATGAAGGAAATTATAAACGATTTATGGATTATTGCATGGAGAAAAATGCGAAGACTTTTTCGGAGAATGTATTACATAAACAATTAAAACAATGAAGAGTTCTACACTTTGGTCTGTATATTCCATGTTGAAGGCAATTATGAATGTTAAAAATGGCGTAGATATAGGAAGATATTTGAAGTTGCGGGCATATTTAAATCGGGCATCCGAAGGCTACAAGGCAAAGAAGTCTCGAGTTTTCGAAAAACAAAACATTACAAACTTTATACTGGATGCTCCAGATGATGAATATTTATTAGCAAAAGTAAGTTTTAAATAAGATATTTATACGATAAAGTGAAAATACTTATAATCTATTCCTTTAGGTTGTATTGATTTTTGGAATTGCGGGTGCATGTCGCTGCGACGAACTATTGAATTTAAAGTTAGAAAATATTGAAGATATGAAGAATAAACTATTGGTATCCTATTAAACACGAAGACGAAGAATTCGAGGTCTTCCGTAATAATGGTATATTTAGATGTTAGAAAATATATCGCTCTTCGGCCTGCTGAATTAAAAGACAAGATTTTTTTTTAAATACGTAACAGGTAAATCCGTAAAGCAATTTGTTGGTATCCATAAATTTGGTAAAATACCTCAAGAAATAGCTGTCTATTTAAAGTTGCCGAATGCTAAAGAATATACGGGACACTGCCTCCGCAGAAGTTCTGCCACTTTACTTGTAAATTCAGGAGGTGACATAACAATGTTGAAAAGACATGGTGGGTGGAAATCCTTAACTATAGCAGAAGGGTACATTGAGGATTCAATGGCAAGTAAAACCAGTATTTGTGAAAAAGTTTTGACTAATGTAGGAACTACTTATGAAGCGAATCAAACTGGTAATATAGTGAATGTAAAGAGAACGATATCTGAGGAAAGAAAAGGTGGCCTATTTATTCAAAATTGTAGTAATTTTACTATTAATGTTAATAACAACTAAAAATATGTTTTTTGAATTCTTGTTAAAAGTATTATGTAATAATTGCTAATAAATGTTTTTGTCAAAATGTCAAATGTTTTATTCCCATTGAGAACAATCATTTTGCTGCCTAGGCAGGAAAGTCCTTACTTTGCTGCCTAGGCAGGAAAAGTAATACTTTTCTGATTGATATGTGTCTGCAAAATTAATATTTGCTGTCACTCGGAGAAAAAATAAATTTTTATTATTCATGAACATTATGAATTTTTTTTGATCACGGGCGTACGATACAGAACTACTGTCGTCTTTGTGTAAAGCAATGCTGATAACAAAATGAAGTAATTAATGAATAAGTACTTATCTTTTAAGTTTATCAAATTGTGTTTCAATATAAAGTGTTAAAACTTTATACATTTTGTTAACAAATGCAGTTGTCGTTGTCAGTAAAGAATAATTAAAGTGCTAAACAAATGGTTAAGGTATGAAGATGCAAAAAATAAACATGCAATAACAATGCAATAATAATTAGCAATTAACACAAGATTCAAATTACAAGACACGAACTATGGACGCTAGTTTACTGGTGAGACGTATGCGAATCAATCCAACAATTCTAATTGCTCACGCTAAAGCCTTAGAAACAACTGCACCCTGTTACAAGGACAGACGTAAAAGTGTTAACTATACCTAAGGGCATACAGCGAAAATCATTGGATAATGTCTTCCTGGGACAGTTACCTAAACGATGTATCGTAGGTTTTATGGCAAATAAAGCCTTCAACGGTGATTACTCCTATAAAACCCGTTCAATTTTCATCACAACAATATTAACTACATGTCGTTGACGGCCAACCAATTCTTTCGAAAGCCTTACAATGAGACCTTACAGCTCATGGTTTATATGTAAGGGATATCACACCTTATTCTCCGGTACGGGTATTTTTTGAATGAGGGCAACGATATATCTAGAAACGATTACCTAACGGCTACTGTTTAATGACCTGTGACCGAATTCCTGACATCTGCAAATGCTACCACCACTGGAATTTAGTTAGAAACAGATCCCTTCGGCTGGAAGTCGGCTTTGAAGAAGCTCTCACGGAAACCGTTAACTGTTTGGTATACGCCGAATTCGACAACGTGATTTGAGATCGATAAACATCGGAATGTTGTCGTGGATTTCAGTTGTTAAAAGGAGCAGCTCTACAACACAAGCTTCAGTGTACAGCAGCAGTTGAAAGAAGATGACGCATACTTGGACCTACAAGGGTTTAGAGGCGATGATAATGAATTCAGACCGAAAGAAATTGCTGTGCTTACAGATCACGGCTCGTTATTGTTGATGCTGATAAAGTCACCTCGAGATTATCTTATACCAAAATCCATGTCAAGACAGATAAGGTATTTAGAGGATAAATATCACGGTTTGAAATGGCGATCTGGGTATGTACCCTACAACAATTTCCAAGAGGATCTAATAAGAGCGCTGCGGACATTTACCTAAATTTACGTTAAGGGCAGTGAAAAACAGCAGTTTTTAAGATTTCTTAACAAACCAGTGATAAAACCTGGACGAGACTGGATGTCCACGGCTTCAAAATTGAAAAAAGGCTTATAGCTGTTTAAACTATAAGATCCCTGAGCCTATGTGTTCACTGGAAAACGTCTTACTATTGTAAGACTGGACGCAGACCAACTCCAAAGATGTATGTGGTACAAGTGTTGAAATGTTTGAAATCGATCCACAGCCCCAAGAATGTGTTTCGACTTGTATGTGTTTCTAATCAACTACCGAGGCAGGCGCCTAGACCGTGCGATTATTGTAAATACGGATCCAATTGTTTTATTTAAGAGTGATTATGACTCATAATTAAAAACAATAATGACTGAGTAAGTGTTAGACTCCTTACTTCAAATATCCCGCCATAACCATGACAGATCCCTGTATGTACTTTTAAAAATATACCACGAGATGGCGTCACAAACAAATTCAAATTTTTGGTCAAGGGCGAAGTCCGGAGAGTAAGTTGCTAAGCACTACATCTGTCTTACAAGTTAGTATTAGGACCCTTATTAGAATACAAATTCATATTTCCATACGTAATCTGCAGAGACTTAAATACAAATTCAAATTTCCCACCAACGGGACCTCGACAAGGGGACAAAGTCCCGAAAGTAAGTTGCGCAGCCCTACACCTGCCTTACAAGTTAGCATTAGGGCCCCCTTAGTATAATACAAATTCAAACCTTCGGCCAATGCGTCACGGCAATGCACGAAGGCCTATGACAAAGTTACGATTCAAATTTCCCGCCATAATCAATCAGAATACAGAGAATTAATCCTCCAATCAGAGCACAGCTGCTGAGTAGTGGGCCTAAGGACCAATCAGAAGCCAGAAGGGTGGGCCTTACGTGAGCCAATCAGGTGTACGGATGGGTTTGTTCTAGCCTTAGCCCCGCCTTAATACACGTATAACCAATCAGGTAAAAGGAGTGGGTGTGGGGCCACGCGTTAATGAAGCACCTTAACGCTGACAAAATGGACGCTAGACCACTACCTAGGGGCATCCAACACCCTTAACCAAGGGGTTAGACCGCCATAAAGGCTCTTAATATTGCCAGAAGAGCCTTAATTAGGGGATAAACTCCGCTAGGGGTTGAAAAACGCTCCCGAAGCTAATCCGGCCCACCACAGACTCCACTCATGCCCCACTTCACCGTCCACCACCTTTATTTAATTATGCCGTCATTGTCCTATTCTACCCCCATTCTACTTAGGTATATACAGTGGGAGAATCGTTACCTGAAGGTTATGAAGAATTGATAGCTCAGCTTCTTGTTTGATTTGACTGATTTGGTTAACTGCTTTGATTGACCTGGTTGATTGATTTGATTGAGAATTGTTTGTTTGAGATTAATATGCTTAATTGATTTGATTGGTTGATTTTGCTTGATATACTTCGGCTGATTTTATCTGGCGATTAATTGATTTGATTAATTTCTGTCTCTTGACAAGGGGGCGAAGGCGAAGTTCCGGCGTCTTATGAGTTGGTACAAGGGCCCCCCTACTAGAATACACCCTAACGATTACTTTTAAAAATATACCGCTGGTTTGATTGAGATTGATCTGGTTGAGATTGATCTGAAGAGGACTGTGATAGGAACTTGATTATAATTCATAAATGAAATTCGTAACAGGGGGTGAAGACCCGCGAGCAAGTTCCTGCGCTCTACACCTGTCTTTCAAGTTAGTGGTAGCACCCCTAATTACAATACAATTCAAATTTCCCGCCAAAATAAAATGGCCGAAGGCTTTGATTATGAACAAGTGGGCCTTAACAGAGGGGCGAAGACCCGAGAGCAAGACTCAACGTCCTATACCTGTCTTATGCATTAGGATGAGGGCCCCCATACCACTTCAAATTCCTCGCCAAAAAGCAAAATGGTCGAGGGCTTTGATTTTGACGTCATAATTACAATGAAATGGCGGAGGACTTACGTCTCATAAATAAAACACAAAATGGCCGCCACCAATCAGAAACCAGGGGGGCGTACGGTGTCCTATACATGTCTTATGAGATAGTATTAGGGTCTCTATTAAAATACTATTTTAAATTTCACGCCAGGGCCGACAAAATGGCCTCCATAACAAAATGGCCGCCAAAACAAGAATGGTCGACAAGCCACCCCCAGAGAATGGCCATAACCAATCAGAAACCAGGGAGCGGAATCCATGGACCAATCAGAAATTAGGGGGCAGGGTGACTGTGGTTGCTTGCCCCCCAGGGACTAGATCATTTTTGGCCCTCAAGTGAACTCCTACTTTTACATTTTTGTAATAAAAAAGACAAATTAGATGCTATAGCAACAATCGAAATTTATAAATATATACAGAAAGTACCTGTAATGAACGAACAGGTTGATTTTATAGTCTCACATTTAATATATTTTTAAATATAGAGACAGCATTACATTTAAGTAATCTAGCGGCAACCCTAACATTAGTATGATAACAGCTTAAATTACTACAGACCAATGTAAGATCTTTTCATCCAGGCTAAATTTAATAATTTCCGTTAACGCGAACTAGCCTACTAGACGTTGGAAGAACAATTCCCGCCATTTACTTGTTTCTTACGATATCTCAGGATAGGAAAAAGATATCGACTTGCAGTTTTCACTGTTTTATTATTAATTTAGTTTACTTTTTAAAGACCTACTTAAATGTTTATGCTTCCATTTAAAATTGTAAAGAGAAAACACAATATTAAAAAAATATTAAACAGCGCCCTCTAACATTTATGTTATTAATCAGATTGCTTCAAATTTACAAATTTTCTATTGTTTAACAAAAGCTCTTTCAAACAACATCAAGTTTATTAAAATCGGTCAAGCAGAACCTGAATTAAAGGCATTTTTTCGTAACAAGGTTCCCACTCTCCCCCACCCCTCATTTGAAGTCTGAAGAGATAGACTAAAGCTTGTCAAATAAAAAATATGCAGAATATGTCTTGATCCGTTTCAAAGTTGAGAAACATCGCTCAGCCTCTGCTGTTGTCATACGGGTTGTTACAATAATTTCCAATAGTTTCCTCGTTTCTCGCACTGTTTCACCCAAATTGTTTTTTAACAAAAATTTCAAAAGAGGTAACGCACCATTTCTTTCGCTACAGTCTTTTCTCGAACAAATGACCGATAACTCTGCTCGAAGTCGTTCTTTCTCAAGTATGGGGTATGCTGAACAACCGATATTTAACTTATCATCAGGAAACTTGCTGCTATATATTTCAAAGTTCTCAGAAAAGAAAAAAGATGCAGTTAGTAAATGGTTTTTGAAACTAAACCGATCTTTAACACGGTTAGTAATGGTATCACACATTTCTAAAGCGACGATGCAATGATCAAATTTTCTGTTATTAGGACGTTTTCGTTTATTTTGTGGTTCATCTAAACACAAACTTGAAGCTTCATCAACAATTTGTCCAATTTTATTGCGAATGATGGTGATGCTCTGCTCAAAATTATCAATAGCATGTTTCACTTCCGTTGGATCGGTATTTCGTTTTGTAATTGATGGAATAAAATATCCACGTGAAGCATAACATGGTGGAAGAATGTGAGCCAAAAAATATAGACTGAATCCTGCAAAGTAAATCAAATACTGTGAGCTGCACTGCAGACAGTTCCTTGTTTTCCATGAGAGATTCCCGGTTATCAAAAACAACATTTATCGTACGTATGTTAAAATTCCAACGAGTTGTAGCGTCATGCGGAATTTTTCTTTGTACAATTTTATTAAGTGCTTCTACTCGTTGTGGGGAATTGCTGAAAAATCTGGGAATATCTTGCAGGTTTCCAAAAAATGTACGAACTTGAGAGTTGGAGTTAGTAGCTTTAGACATAATTAAATTTAATTGATGAGCGTAACGGTATATGAAATAGGCAGATGGATATTTCGGCCTGATTTTTGTTTGAACACCTGAATGTTGTCCGCTCATAACCGCTGTTCCATCATAACTCTGTGAAATGAGCTTTTGTGGGGAATTTCCAATTAATGTGTCCAGAACATTTAAAATATATTTAGCAAGGGTTTCAGTGTCACATTTTGCAGGGTTTAAGTATGTCCAAAACGTCCAATTACTTCATTACCACGTATATATCTAAAAATTTCGACAAGTTGAGCTTTTGCAGATGCATCAGTTGTTTCATCAACGATAACTGCCAGAAATGGTGCTTGTTGAATTTCTTTTGTTATCTCTTTATGGTAAACCTCAAGCATGCAATTCAACAGGTCGTTTTGGATTTCTTTGGAAGTACCTTTAAATATAGAAGCGTTTGCGAGGCGATCACTCAAAGCTTTGTCAAGTTCGGCAGAGAAATTTATCAATCCACGAAATATTCCTGGATTTCCTGAATCGACAGTTTTATCATGTCCTCTAAGTGTTAATTCGAAAGCATCGCAAAACTTTACACAATTTATAATTTTGGATAGGACATATCTGTTTTTCGTGACATTGTCATTATGTTACTGTATATTTTTCCAATAAGCCGAATCTAACTGAACTCTAATATTCGTAGTGCCCAGCAAAGCGAATTCCATCGTATTATGAAGATGGCCTTTGAAATTTTCAGGTTTTTTTTTTATTTTTTCACTTAGGTGCACTAAGTCAGTCACACCCACCTCCGCCCACGTTTTATCTCCGCTAAATAACATACACGGAAAACAAAATAAACCGTTTTTCGGACACTCAATGGAAATGGGCCATATTTCCTTAAACAATTATTAAGTATTTATTGGAATAAATGTTAAACATACAAATATTAACGTTAGAAAAACTTATGCTTGAACAATATCTTCACTGTAAATCATTAAATGATGGTGACGATTTTGAAAAACCTCCTGATAAACTCCTCCATTTGACGTAGAAAATGAAGAATCGCACCGACTGTTCAGTGCGTTCTAGGACATCAGATGGATTCTGTTTGACAATGATAGCTGATTAAAAATCATTTTCGAAGTGGCCACTTTATTGTTAATGCTTTCTTCTATATACTCTTCTGGAGTCGTGTTAGACCGCCATCCTCCATGATTTGTCAGGTTGCGTTGACGCACCCTGTATGTAGGATGTTATAATGACGTGTTTTACGTGTTTTAAGTACGAGTGTATTGAGTTTGAACGAAAAAAAAATTTTTTTTGTGTATGCATAATGTATGTGGGTGTATGATACGCCACTGGAAATTTAGGAGAAATATAATTCTGTATGTAGATACGTGTATTTGAGTATTATAGAGACTTTAGTGTTGGAATAATTAGATTTTGATGAATGTAAATGTGAAGAGAAATTTGTCGATGGGACGATAATGCTTGCCACTGTATCGCTACTGTTTTGCTACCATAAGGAATGGAATGTTGTTGGATAAATGAGTAATCTTTGCCAGAAGATGTGAAGTATAAGTGTAGAATGTTTTGGAAAATATGTAGAGAAAGATTGGGTATGCTTAAGTGTTAATTTCAGAAAGTTATCGTAATGTTGTGCAATTGTTTTGAGAATATGTGTATGTATATGGGATTTGAGACCTTAGACGGTACTTATTTTTGCAAATGTTGCGGAACGAGATCGAGCGCAGGTTGGAGATAACTGTTAAAAGTTGTGTAATGGTCCAGAGTGGCTACTGAATGAATGTGGTGACGAAAAATGATTTCTTCATGAAGTAATTGTAAAATTTGTAAGTAAGAACAAATATGGCGATGTATTGTAATTACACGCGTGCTTGTATAGAGGGTAGCATCTATTGGAACTATGAAATTTTGAATGAATACTATTGGAGAATATAACGCGGAAGGAAGACATGTTTAAAGATGGATGACTGAAGGTATAAATAGGAAAGTCAGGGATTGACGGGTGAGTTAGCGTTTGGCTTTTGGTGAGAGACGCGCGCGCGAAGGTTGTGTGATAGAATGGGATGATGTTGGAGGTATGTTTGTGAATAATAGTGAGGCAGTAATTGTTTAAACAACTGCGTAACCCGAACCGGGGATGAATCGTAAAAGACATTCATAAACAAAACAATAATTAAATTGAAGTTGAAGATAAAATTAGTTTGTTTATTTTCAAGAAAATAATAAGTGCGTGAGCAGATTTGAATAAAGATAACAGTTGTAACGTTAGTAGCGTCAAGGTTAGCGCGTGTTCTTGTACCGACATTCAGTTAAAAGTATTTATGGAACCACCTTTTAAGTGAACGAAGTGTTCGTTGTATATTAAGCCAATGTTTAAGTAACGTTATATGACATTGAAAGTTTATTTGTATAAGGGACTAAATTGGTGTAAAGGTTGCTAGAAATATTAAGAGGCAACCCAAACGTATACAGCTTATTACGTGTTATTAGACTATTTGTGAGTACAGAAAGGAATAAGTGTTTGTGAAATTGTGAAGCACTGGTTATGTGGCTTCATGCAATTTAAGGATTACAAATGGACTACAAAGAATTGATTTACGGAAGAAAGAAGCAAGAAAAGCGTAGGATTAATGGACGATTTTAAGTAAGGTTATATTTGCCAGGTTGATTGCAAAATTTTCATGTTTGTTTCATTAGCGCAATGCACAATTAACGGATCAGCTGTTGTCTTAAAATGTCATTAAGTATAACAACGAGTTGGAGTTTTAAAATCTTAAATTTTTACGAATGTCAATACGATTCAGAAGTGTTATAAAAAGTAAATTAAATTTAAAAGATATCGTTCATGTAAAGAATTTTAAAAATTAGTTACCGTTCATTGAATGAATTTGAGTGATAAATTTTATTTTTGGAAGTTTTGGTATACGAGGTGTATTCAAAAAGTTTTTTAATAACCTGGGTAGTACTAAATATATTGGAGTTTGAGTTGAATTGTTTTGGACGAGTGTTTGTTTTAGAACCCTCGTGTAAGAGTTTACTGAGTAAGCACAATCCTACTTTCCACAATCAAGTGGGGTTAATTAACATCCAGCTTAAGACAATTATATTAGCAAAGTTTCGATTGTGGTGGCGCCTAGAGACATATTTTCCCGGACTGAGCTGTTTGAATGTAGGTGTAAGGTGTTTGAGCATATTAATCATTCATTTTACTTATTATTTCGACCACGCCCATCTCCCTGTTAGCTGGCTTGGCAACCCGCTTACATTAGTAAGCATGCACGACGCCTAGTGTGGTTTGGACGTGTAACAGATTTTTGAGCCTTCTGATATCCGCTCCACCCTCAGCTAGAAAAGTAGTTGACGTTCGACGTAGACAGTGTCCAGTATAACCGTCTGGGTTGGGCAATTTCAAATAATGGGCAATTTTCTTCGGCATCTTGTAGATCCTCACAGGTTGTGTTGTACATTTATTGTTCATATAAAATATGAACAATCCTGAGTGATTGATATGTTTTGGACCCAAGCTTACATATTTGCTGTACAACTCAATCTCATTCATTCCTCTTATTTCGCCATAACGGTTAAACTACGCTTCTTCCTTGTGTTAGGGTCATGGAGGATGACAACCAACATAGAGCCAGTATCCTCGATATCCGTTATATATAACTTTCTTAACTCCTCACTACGACATGCCCCATACAAACCGAAAATTAACGCCACTTTAATCATAAGAAAACTATCGTCAGGCGTCTCTGTCAAAAATTTTGACATATCATCCTGCGATATAATTTTTTTTTTGCTTCCCATAATTCGATATATCGACGTTTTCTTTCTCTCTCAACGTACTTTGCAACATGGAATATGTCGACAGCAGCGTGGAAGATTTCAGTCTTTCAGACTGTAATCAAATACTTATGAAAAGAAAACTTAAAATAAATAAATACATGTATTGAGGAAAACTAACCTTTTCATTAAAAAAAAGCAAGCATACCTTCTTCGACGATATCCCTTACATTCTTTGAAGTCCTCCAAGAATTGGAAATGTTGTAGTTCTTCTCATATTTATCTCGTGATTTCAAGGGTAATGAACTAGCAACAGCTTCTAGCGCTTATGCTGATATTTCAATTTTTACGCGACAAAATTTTTGTTTACCTATTTTTTTTAGTTGCCGCAGTGATGGAAACAGCAATTTGATTCTCGCGCTCGTCATGTATTTTTTAAATAATTTCTCATAAAATTTAATCCATTTGCACTTAGTACCCGAAAAAATTTCATGTATTATTCTTAAAGGAAAGTATGTTCTTATTTACTCATCGCGTTTCCAATCTCGGCTGCGCCTCGATTAGAAAGATTGCGATTCGTAAAGAAAAATAATACTTTTCTTTACTTATAATACAAATAACTATTTCTGTTTACACCCACAAATCCACTCGTTTCTATTATAAATATCCCTAGAAAATTGACGTTTATACTGTTTTCCACAACTAACTCCAGCTATTTCTGTCACAATATCTGGTAGCGATCGACCTTTTTCTTTTAAATCAATTTTTTCTTCATAGCTGTATTTAAAAAACCGCTTTATCTTAATTAAATTAAAAATAACACCAATTGTGAATAAACAATGTGCTACACCTAAATAATTAAAAAAAAAACAAACAATTTGCATATTCAAACGTAACTTTACACTTGCCGCAATTATAGGGTACGTTATTCACACAAAACACCGTAATGTAATTGCAGCTCAAACATTACGTATTTTGATGCATCTATCTTAACATGTGGGAAATGAGACAAACGTATGTCGAGTCAAATTTGCCCTGGCAGATCTGTGCACTGCTGCAACGACCTAGATAAATATTTATATACAGATATATACATATATATATATATATATATATATATATATATATATATATATATATATATATATATATATAACGTCGGAGATAAAATACACTGGCCTACTACATATTGTAGGTCTTTTATTTTTCTTAAAAATGGAATAATATTTAATTTGTAATTTCGGCATGGTCATGCGTTCTGGCAGTAGCCCATGCTGTCAAATCTATTCTTTCAGGTTTTCATGAATTTCTCGAGCAATTAATTTTGAAATGCTTTATTATCAAATTTTGGAATCTTTTAGAGACGCCCGACGCTTTAGTTCGCTTTATTAAGTCACCGAGCACTAATGCTACTTTTTTTCAGCCTTACCAAATACATAAATCATATTAGGCATTAGTTTATGTCTTGGATAAGCCATTTTAAAGGAAAATTCATAACAAAACGTGTGTAATATAAATATAGTAATAGTGTAACACTTTTTCTGTCAAGAAAGTGACAGAAGTCTCAAAAACGGATACGGTTGATTTTAAGGATTGAATTAAAATTAATGTAAAATTCAAAAATCAATCCTTTTGAGCAAAATTCGTGTATTTAATAGCAAATTTTAAAAATTTTAAACTTTTGCAGGTCCGTCTTACTTAGTAAAACTAGAACATATACTACTCATATTATTATTAGCAAGTTTGTTTTTTGCATATTTTTAATAAATTAACGTTTAAAGCATGTAAAATTTGCTTTTAAATACACGACTTTTGCCCAAAACTGGTAAGTATTTTAATTATGGGCGTTAATAGGAAAAGCTTTGATTTTCATATATGTAACCTTTTTTTAATTACAAGATGCCAAAATTTATTTAGTCCTAAATTTTGTTTTTGCGTTATTTGAATGCTTACATATCTCAATTGCTTCTCTTTGTAAATGAACTTAATAATGAATTCGCTTTAATAAAATTTCTATTCTATGGTACATACAATTTTACATCATAGTACAAACCTATTGCTGACTTATCCGGTACATACACGCTTCACTATTGTATGTACTGTTTTCATGATATATGAAAAAGTAAACTTCCACCATTAATATATATATAATTAATATACTTTTGGGTTCTTAAACGTATTTTTATATTTACATTTTATGTAAATTTGTACGCTTCGACAACAATTACAGTTATCATCCTCGGTAAGTTGTAATATCTATAAGAATTGCTTGAAATGTTACAACAAATCTGTGAAATATGAAAAAGATGTAATGTAAACCTACAATTAATATAATAATTTTAGTAAAGAATAACTAGATCCTTAACAAATTGAACATTATTAAACTACCTTGAAGATGACAAATCAGAACGCCCTTTAACTGTCGAAGAGACACGGTGAAAAATGTCATAGTCAATAATCAAAGAATCAGTGTAAAGTTGCATTCACAAACAGAAACTTGATATACCAATTCAAGATCTAGTCAAATTTAACAAAGAAATAGCTTTATGTTAATAATTGTAATTGTTATTTTACAGTGAAAATACAATGTAGTACGTTTAATATGTTTTTTAATTTTAACTATGTATGTTAGATCATTATAGTGCTGCGGTAACTTAACATATAATTGGTATGGTATAGCATTTACTTCAAGGTTTAAGAAAAACACAACAAAAAAACTAGACATACCAAAACCTAAAATTAAAATTAGTACCATTGTGCGTTTTTTTTTAATTATAAGATGCTACAATCTGTTTAAACGGAGATTTCCTTTTTTTGTCTATTGAAGTTATTAGGATGTTTGTTTACCTCAATAGCTTCACGTTGTAAACGAACATAATAATGTTTTCTTTGAGTTTGAAAATATTTCCATATTATCAAATTGAATGTCATGATTTAAATTATTTAAAGCATACTCAGCAACCGCAGATTTCTCTGGTTGACCTAATTTACAAAATCTCTAATCTGCAAAATATTTATATTCATCTTTCAAAAATTTAAGATCACAAATCTGTTTAGCTCGATCCACTAAAGATTTAAGTACGCAAGTTTTTGACGTGGAGGTATATATCAGTATGTTCCCGCTTTAGGTAAGCTTTAAAATGCACTATATTTTAAGATTTACCGAAAGCCGACACTCATAGATACTTCCATAAATTATCAAACCACCATCCACGTCAAAAAATTGGTGTAATTAAATCTTGGAGTGGATCGAGCTAAACGAATTTGTGATCCTGAATTTTTTAAGGATGAATATAAATATTTAACAAGATCACTGTAAGCTAACGGATACTCACCTTAAACATATTAATAATATTATTGCACCTGCTAGACATAACCATAAAGAAAAACTAGTGCTTAATGATGGTGCAGCTTTTCTTCCTTTTATAACTAACGTTAAAGGTAAAATTGGAAAAATTCTAACCGATCATGGTATTAGGAGTATTTTTAAACCTACAAGAAAAAGTAAACAATATTTAAGGTCTCCTAAAGATGTTTTAAACCCATTGTCTTCTTCCGGAATGTATAAGTTATTTTGTGCTTGTGGAAAAGTATAGATATACTGGAATTACAAAACGTAGTTTTGATACAAAACGTAGTTTTGATACAAAACGTAGATATGATATTTTCTAAATTGGGTCAACCAGAGAAATCTGATGTTTCATTTTGTTCGTTTACAGCATGAAGCTATTGGTATATAAATCTTAATAATTTCAATAGGCTGTGTGTTAATTTACCACAGCACTATAATAATTTAACACATATAGTTAACATTACAAATTATATTAAACGTACTACATTGTGATTTCACTGTGGAATAATAATTAAAATTATTAAAAAAAACTATTTCTTCGTTAAATTTGACTAGATCTTTAATTGGTATATCAAATTTCTATTTGTAAACGATTGTATCAATTTTAAATTAAAGTTTTTCATAACTTGCCACTTACATCATAACTTGATTAAATTTTCTTAAATTTGCTCTTTGATTATGACATTTATCACTATTAGTTTTTAACCATTAGAGAGTGTTCTGAATTATCATTTTCAAGGCAGTTTAATAATATTTAATTTATTATCGATCTTAAAATTAGATTCTATAGTTGCCTTTATACGTTTATTTAACTGTTATATTAATAGCAGGCTTATGTTTGCGTTTCATCTTTTTCGAATTTCATAAATTTCTTCTAACATTTTAAGCAATTCCTATAGATATTTCCACTTACTGATGACGATAACTGTAATTGTTATCGAAACGTACACATTTATATAAAATATAAAAGTACAACCCTTTAAAAACCCAAAAGCTAAGCATTTTAATTATGTTGTAATGCTAATGGACTGCGGATTTAATCATCACGCGACTTTCGTTAAATTTTAACAGCAATGAAATCAAAAAGTTATAGTGACTATCCATGATTGTCAAAAATGACATTATTCCAAACAATATATCTTTAAGTAATAAGTTGATGTATGCACAAATTCAAAATATTCGCCTAATAAGCAATGTTATTCCCTGTTAATAAAAAGGGGAAAAAGTTATTGCTGCTTTATTTCATTGCACATTACCACATATAGTAATAAAATAATGCATTTAGTATCCACATTTATGACTTCCATTAGTTAATCCGTTTGGAAGAGCTTAAGCAGTATACTTCTAATTTTAATTAAAATATATAGCAATAGAAGTAATTTATTTCAGGTTCAATTTTAAATTTTGACATACTTCTAGACGCAATGTTTCAAACCCATTTTTATGTAGCAGTTGACAATTTCTTGATATTAGGTTACCTATTTATCTTATTATTATGATCATCTTACAATATACTTACAATAAAAGTACCTATACCATTTGCAAAACTAACAACAATAATCAACTTATTCAATGGTACATTTATAGACCAGCATTGCAATAAACTGTTTTATATGAGCATAGATGTAGGAATAATTAAATTGTAATTGTGACACGTTTTTATATTATTCTGCTTTGAAAAATGTTTTTTTTTGTCTAAAATTAGAATAGTAGTTAATATGTAGTAGGTAATATGTTGGTTGATAACTATGAAGTTTTGTGACAACTGTCACATCTAATCTCAACATTTACAGAAAATTAAGGTTTTTGAATTGAACAGTGTACCACACTTGAGCACTATTACATTTTAAGCTGTCAGTCAGTACTTCTTTTACACTCGTATCGTAATTGGTATACTGTTTGTAAACTTATTTAAAAAATTTACGTTTATAGTTAACTAATTAAAGAAATTTTAATTTAGTAGATTTTCCTTTGATTATTAATAACCTTCTCCTGAAATACTCAACGGATTCGAATAGTTTTAGTCTCGTTTAAAAGAGAAAATTTATAGTATTTTAAGGGGTGTTTCTTTGAGAGTTTAGTTTTAAATAAATAACCTAGAGGGCGTTCTCTGCTACGATTACCCCTTTTTGTGATTTTTTGAAAAAACTAAATAGGACGGACGAACGGTACTATTTATTTGGCAGGCCGTTACGAGGAAGTCATTACCCTGGACGGCGCGTTCGCCAGTTCTTACTTGTTTAGGTTTCTACCTATAGGATAGAACGAAAGACCTGGTTTTCCAAGAGAAACCAACAACTAGGGAAAATATGATGGAAAGCATACTAAATGCCAGGGCTGAAATTGAAGCAGCGGTTTTTTCTGCCAAAATTAGATTAAATAAATGCATTGAGAATGATGGAAGAAATTTTGTGAGCTATTTCTTTGGATATGTTGTTAGTCTTCCCCGCCAAGGTAACTTGTTCCGATTGCGGTATTCAAACTTTTATCATTTTCTCGTATAAATCGAGAACGGATGGAGATATCGCGAAAGAGTTTTCACTAAAATTTAGGTAATTATAATCCGAGTAACGGTCTTTCAAATAAATATAACCGTTCTATTTAGTATTTTTCAAAAAATGACAAAAATATGTAATCGCTGCAGAGCACCCTCTGGTTTATTTGTTTAAAACTAAACACTCCTACAAAAAATGTAGATTTTCCCAAATTATATTTAGGAGCCAATGACAAGGGTTGAGTCTATGATCATAATCAGTATGATTTAATGCCTGATGTAATACAATGTGGTAGGTATGTATATTACTGTTTTGAAGAATCTCGTGGAGAATTGTTTTTGGAACTACCAAGTAGTCGGAAATTTTTCTGGTGCTTAATGTGGGGTCGTATTGGACTTAGACCGAAACGTTGGTAATACTTTCCTCGGTGCGTGTTCTATGAACCCTTACCGGTGCTCGAATCACCTACACGTTACTAGTTTCCCGTAATCGATTGCGGTATTAAAATTTTTGTATATGTTCTATAAATATCTAGTAGTACGGATGATTTCAGAAAAAAACACTATTTTATAATTAACGTTCTTCTAATAGTAAAACAGTAGAAGCGGAAGTCGACGCTAACCGAGCGTAAACGTAAACTATAAATACAAACTTACCTATTTTTTATATATCAAGTCGATTCGAAGATTCTTCTTATTGGCAAATTTTATCGATAACTTTCTCGTCAAAGTTTTCGATTTCGGAAATAATCTTTATTTCAATCGAGATCATAGACAGAGCTGTTAGGCGATCTTCGGACAAGATATTACGGAGGTATGTCTTGATCCGTTTCAAAGGGTCTCGTACCGGATGCGACCGTGCCAGATACGACCCGTGCCGCAAGCGACCCACCAATTTGCGTTCGTGCCACTTGCGACCCAAGTACTGATGTATCAGTGGAATATGGTAAAATTAATTTAATTTTAACATTAAATTTTATTTTTAAATTTATTTAATTTTACTATGGAATGTTGACTAACGCGTCTTTGCTAAAAGGCGGGAATCCCCCGTACCGAATTCCACTTTCACTTTCACCCCTTCAAAACTGATGTTAACCTGCTCTGGAATGTTGACTAACGCATTGTTTGACAGACAACCCTCACTTACCTTGTGACTTGCAGCCACTCAACATTGTGCTAAGTTTGCTTTACAAGTGTTTTGTGCGATGGAAGAATCCTATGTTATTACAACTAAAAAAAAGGAAAGCCTTCTTTAGTGTTTGGAGCGTATTCATACCGAGTTCATAAGACTACTCAGGAAAACATATCATGGCTGTGTATAAAAGAGAAGAAAAGCAAGTGTCGCGGAAGAGTCAAGACAACACTGCAGCATGAAATAATACCGGGCACTACTACGGAGCATTCCTGTGTACCAAATCAAGCGGAGTTGGACGTCAACAGAGCAATGCATAACTGTAGGAAAAGAGCGAGAGAGTTGGTTGCTTAAAGTCCAACCCCAAACCTCCTCGTGGTAGCAGCTGGAAACTAGAGATAGATATGCTAATATACATTACAGTGAGCGGCTAAATTATGGAATAAATTCAATAATTCTTAAATCGGCAACTTCAGACAAAAATCCCGATACTCCTCGATTTTTAGACGCGCGGTTGTTCAGGTTATTAATTTATTTTTGAGGTTACCTATGTAAGCGTGATGACGTCATTGATGATTTTCTTTAATGGAAAGGGTAGGTGTTGCAATGGAACTTTTGAGAGATTTTTTAATTATCTAATCAGTCGTAGCAATAGTTTTGAGTATTTGCGTTACGTATACAGGGTGATTCAAGATTATTGTTGTTCTATAAAAATACAAGCGAACCAAAAAAGACAACTATTCCAAATTTGGTATGTAGACATAATAGGTCATGATCTATCTTTTAAAACTATTTTCAAAAGTACAACGTTGCCACTTTTACCAGAAACCCAAGGCAACTTTGAAAATTCAAATTGAATACCCTGTATGTTATTGCATTTTCGGATTCTGCATAAAATTCTAAGCAACTTTTGTTAATATTTCCCTATACCCGTCTCCAGGCGTTACATAAATGACCTCTAAAATAAAATAATAATCTGACCGTCCGCACACTTAAAAA
Source organism: Vesta saturnalis (assembly GCA_036346205.1). Lineage (NCBI taxonomy): Eukaryota > Metazoa > Arthropoda > Insecta > Coleoptera > Lampyridae > Vesta > Vesta saturnalis. The sequence continues at coordinate 224,787 of JARFJB010002520.1, forward strand.
TAAAAATCGACTGGTTTCGGAATTTTTTTCTGATTTTATTTAGTTTGAAAGATCTGTCATAATAATCTTTGGAAAAAATCTGATTCACTTCATATGTCGAGCAGTTTAGTATGAATAATACAGAAATAATTCAGTTTAAAACTGACAACAAAAAGAAAGTAGCAAAAAGAATAGATTTTTTAGATATCGAGTTGGCACGAGTCAAATTTAAGACACTTACTACTTACTTCACTACTTAATGGTATTACATAGTAGGTATTTTTACTAAGTGAATAACTGATAATTAATTAATAATAATGGCACCATTAAGTAAAACACAACGAATTGAAGTATTAATTATGATTGGATGTGGAGATAAAACCAGAACGCAACTACAAGTATGTAACTTGTTTAATACAAAATATCCTGATACACCTATCGGACAATCAACAGTTAGTAAAATTGAGAGAAAATTTAGGAAAACTGGTCACGTTAAACACATTGCAAATGCTGGTCGTCCAAAAATGAACGAAAATGTAAAACTTGATGTGTTGTTAAGGTTGGTAGAAAATCCTCATAGTAGTTTCAGAGCAATTTCAGCTGATGAAGGCATTTCACAAAAAGGTCGGTGTTACGTGTACTTAAAAAGGAGAAATACCATCCGTATAAAATCCAGAATGTGCAGGAACTCAATGAAGATGATCCCGATCGCCGAATGCAGTTTTGTGAAGTCATGCAAAACTTATGTAATCGCAACCCAGGATTCCTTCGTCAAATTCTTTTTTCGGATGAAGCTACATTTTCCTTAAATGGTACAGTGAATCGACAAAACTGTAGATATTGGAGTAAAGAGAATCCTCACTGGATGAATGAGTTACACACTCAGTATCCTCAAAAAGTGAATGTCTGGGCGGGGATAGTAGAGAACAGAATCATTGGTCCTTTTTTCTTCGATGAAACTCTTACAGGGCAACGATATCTGGACTTCTTACAGTATGAACTGCCATTGCAGTAATTTTCCCAAATGAAAAAGATCCTGATTTACCAAATGATAATATATGGTTTCAGCAAGATGGAGCACCCCCTCACTATACACGTCCTGTTCGCGATTTTTTAAACATAACTTTTCCGGTTAGATGGATTGGTAGACGAGGATCTATAGAGTGGCCCTCAAGCTCTCCAGATCTTACACCTCTTAATTTTTTTCTATGGGGCTATTTAAAATCTAAAGTATACGTCGAGAAACCACGAAATCTGGAAGATTTGAAAAACTGAATTAGATTAGAAATGCGAAAGATTAGTCCACAAATAATCCACAATGTCCAAGAAGCTTGTAGTCATCGGTTCAATTACTGCCAAGAAGTAGGAGGGTTCTACAATGTTAAACAATTTTTTCTGTTTTGTGTTAATAGTAGATACTTACTTATCTGTGTGAATTAATTTAATTTTACATTTTCGTTTATTTGTAAATGACCAGTGTTTGCAACGTGTTTAACGTAACCAGTTTCCCAATTTTTTTTTCAATTTTACTAACTGTCGACTGTCTGATAGGTTTGTTAGGATATTTTGTATTAGATAAGTTACATAGTTGTAGTTGCGTTCCGGTTCTATCTCCACATCCAATCATAATTGATATTTCTTTTCGCTATCATTTTTAATGTGCTTACTGTATTCTTGATACTAAACTACTCGACATATGAAGTGAATCAGTTTTTTTCCAAAGATTATTATGACGGAACTTTCAAACCAAATAAAATCAGAAAAAAATTCCGAAATCAGTCGATTTTTATTTTTAAGTGTGCGGTTGGTCAGATTATTATTTTATTTTAGAGGTCATTTATGTAACGCTTAGAGACGGGTATAGGGAAATATTAACAAAAGTTGCTTAGAATTTTATGCAGAATCCGAAAATGCAATAACATACAGGGTACTCAATTTGAATTTTCAAATTTGCCTTGGGTTTCTGGTAGAAGTGGCAACGTTGCACTTTTGAAAATAGTTTTAAAAGATAGATCATGACCTATTATGTCTACATACCAAATTTGGAATAGTTGTCTTTTTGGTTCGCTTGTATTTTTATAGACAACAATAATCTTGAATCACCCTGTATACGTAACGCAAATACTCAAAACTATTGCTACGACTGATTAGATAACTAAAAGATCTCTCAAAAGTTCCATTGCAACACCTACCCTTTCCATTAAAGAAAATCATCAATGACGAATTATTGAATTTATTCTATAATTTAGCCGCTCACGGTATATAGATCTCTAGGCTAATATGGGGCTCTGGCAGACGGTACATATTTCTTAAACATGCATAGGGTTTATAAACTAGGTGTAAATTAACTTGGGGTAAAATTTCCTCTCTCGAACAATGGGTCGCATGCGGCACTGAAAGCTACTAGCAGGATCGCTACAGCCACGATTTTTGCTGGGTCGCATTAGGCACGGTCGCACCCGGCACATAATCTTTCAAAGTCGAGAAACATCGCTCAGCCTCTGCTGTTGTCATAGGGGTCGTTACAATAATTTCCAATAGTTCCCACGTTTCTCGCACTGTTTCACCTATTGTTTTTTAACAAAAATTTCAAAAGAGGTAACGCACCATTTATTACGCTACAGTCTTTTCTCGAATAAATGACCGATAACTCTGTTCGAAGTCGTTCTTTCTCAAGTATGGGGTATACTGAACAACCGATATTTAACTACGTTACGAGGAAGTCATTACCCTGGACGGCGCGTTCGCCGGTTTTTACTTATTTAGGTTTCTACCTATGGGGTAGAATGAAAGACCTGGTTTTCAAAGAGAAACCAACAACTAGGGAAAATATGATGGAAAGCATACGAAATGCCAGGGCTGAAATTGAAGCAGCGGTTTTTTCTACCAAAATTAGATTAAATAAATGCATTGAGAATGATAGAAGAAATTTTGTGCTTCTGTTTTATTGTTATTACTGATAGTCCGTTGGCCCGCTGGCATTTAAACATGCTTTAAAGCTAAGTTTTGAACCGGTCCTAAGCCTGGATAAAGTGTGAAGGAAGGAAAGACGCGACGTATTAACATTGTTACTTGGTGGGGAGAAAGTCGAACTGTAGTTTAAATTAAGTCGGTTACCATGGATATGTAGTTTGTCTTCCTCGCCAAGGTAACTTGTTCCGATTGCGGTATTCAAACTTTTATAATTTTCTCGTATAAATCGAGAACGGATGGAGATATCGTGAAAGAGTTTTCACTAAAATTTAGGTAATTCTAATCCGAGTAACGGTCTGTCAAATAAAAATAACCGTTCTATTTAGTATTTTTCAAAAAATGACAAAAATATATAATCGCTGCAGAGCACCCTCTGGTTTATTTGTTTAAAACTAAACATTCCTACAAAAAATGTGGATTTTCCCGAATTATATTTAGGAGGCAATGACAAGGGTTGAGTCTATGATCATAATCAGTATGATTTAATGCCTGATGTAATACAATGTGGTAGGTATGTATATTACTGTTTTGAAGAATCTCGTGGAGAATTGTTTTTGGAACTACCAAGTAGTCAGAAATTTTTCTGGTGCTTAATGTGGGATCGTATTGGACTTAGACCGAAACGTTGATAATACTTTCCTCGGTGCGTATTCTATGAACCCTTACCGCCTACACGTTACTAGTTTCCCGTAATCGATTGCGGTATTCAAATGTTTAACACTTTATCGTATAAACCGAGTAAAGATGGAATTATGGCGAGGGGATTTCATTAAAATTTAGGTAACTTTAAGCCGTGTAACGGTCTGTCAAATAAATAGAACCGTTCTACTTAGTTTTTTCTAAAAAATTACAAAAATCTGTAATTGTCCTCTAGTTTATTTGTTTAAAACTAAACGCTCCAACAAACAACTTTCAAAAGACTATAAATTGCTCTTTCAAACGAGACTAAGAATATTCCGTTGAGTGGTTTAGAAGATATGTAAATGTAAATATTGGAAAATGAATTCAAAGTTATAGCTCAAAGCCCAATTTTCCAAGAGATCATGAATTTTATGTTGCTTCGTAGTAGTTACGCCCCCTATCGGTCGAGTTCTTTGTCTTACTTTCTTTACTTATAAGGATTTTTTCCCAAACCTCTACGCCTTACCATTGTAAAATTTGGTAAAGTAGTGTATATAAATTATTGCGTGTTTAATCGAAAAGCTACTGTGTATACATAAATCGTCTAGGTAACTGACTTCAAGTTTCACCACATGTACTAGTTAATCAAGTTCCGTATTTCCAAAATCTGATATGATCATTGAACCGTTATGTAATTATTTTATGTATAAATGGTAAATTTTTATGCCAATTACTCCATTCCGAGATAAGGAGTGAGTCTTGGGGTTGATATCAGAATATTACTTTAATTAAAACCAAAATAACGCGCCCAAGCACTCCAAACCCGTTTATTTCATACAGAAGTAAGAATGTAAAAAACGAGAAACACCGGAATGCAGTACATAAAAATCAACCAACATCATCATTGGCACAACATGTCAACAGCGCAAGTCATGAGATACATTTCGATAACACGAGAATGATTGCCAATATTGGAAATAAAATATGCAGGATCATAAGAGAAGCAATAGAAATAGCAAAACGACCAAAGCACTTGAATGCCGGAGACGGCAGACAACGACTACCAGAAATATGGAAATGATCCTACGGATGAATTCAACATCATAAAAGCCGCAGAAAATAATAAAAGAGAAAACACCGAAAGGGAAAGTGAAAATATAAAAAGAGAAACGAATACGAAAGAAATCAGTAGTTCTATTCGTATTACACGGAGCAGAGTAAAGTTACTTGATAATGGCAAATGTGATTATATCGAAACGTCGTCGATACAAGAGAAGAGGAGAATCAACGTGGCACCAAACCCGGAAGAACACCAATATGGAATACAACACCCGGGGAAACGTAAAGTAGAACACGCACACATGTACAGGGTGACCCAATAGTGCGTGGATGGAAGATTGTCGGTTTATTAAGGTATATTTCTAGAGCTAGTTGATGGGATGTGGTGGGGTATCCTTAATCCTACAAACCTAAAATATTTTCACTTGAATCGCAAAGTTTATACAGGGCGATTTATATCAAAGTTGCATTTTTTCAATGGAACCCCCTGTATATTATTGCATATTTGGATTCCTTGGTCAATTCTAGTGAGATTTTATGTATCACACATGGTATCTAAAACGAATCGTTTAGTCGCAATTCGTCATTTTTACAAAAAGTAGATGTCTGAAAACAATTAATTATCGTTGTGATGACAAAACTTAGATGGCCATGATTCTGCGATGTTATTAGACATGAAATGTACTAGCGTAAACCGAATGATCAAATTTGAATTCTTCTTGTGTTTAGAGAAATTATTTTGTCAATTTCAATCAATGGTAACTTGGTTTTTTCAAACGGAACGGCCATTTTTTCATTTTCGTATCAAATGCGGATTTTTTACCTTTCCAACGATATAAATTAGTCGGTATCTATCTTCGGTAGATTTCTTCTAATTTCAGAATTTCTGATTAATTTGCTGCATTTTTCAATTTTTATTTTGTATTATCTAGTAACCCGTGGAAAATAAACAAAAAACTATTCACATTGTAAAACATAATTTATTAAGTAGAAAAACACTAAACACAAAAACAAAATTACGAGCAAAATTAGAAAAGAAAATAAAAAGAAGAATATTAATCAAGGGCTAAAGGAGACCGGTGTTCAAAACAGGATTAATCTTTGCAATTGGGTAAACAACTAAAGTTAAATGTAAAGTTAAATTTTTGGATAACATCATGTTTACAGCAATTTGTTAACCAGCCTAATTTTCATTATTACTCAGATTAAAATCCTTATTATTTCTGAGTTTATATCCAAGAGAAATGGTCGATTAATGTTTGGGCAGGCATATTCGGTACTTCAGTTGTTGGTCCCTTTTTCTTCGACGGCATTTTAAATTCGAATTTGTACTTGAATTTCCTGGATAATAAATTATTTGGATTCCTTGAAGGTATTCCGCTCGCTCAAATTAGGGACATGTATTTTCACACCGTGCTCGGTAGTAAGTGAATGGATTAATAATGTATTTGTGGAAAAGTGGATAGAAAGGGATGGACCAACACGATGGCAAGCGAGATCTCTAGATGTTTCACCACTTGATTCCTTTTTGTGAGGCTACGTGAAGAAAAAAGTGCATGCTGACCTACCAACCACTGCGGAAAATATGAAAAATAGAATCCGAAACCTTTTTGCAACTATTAACCCAGTTATGTTAAATAGGGTTAAAAATTATTTTCATCGTAGAATTAAAGTTTGCTTAGAACAAGGTGGTAGACACTTTGAACATTTATTAAAATAATTTTTATTTTTATTTTAGCTGGTAATTTTGTTTTATAATGTGAATAGTTCTTTGTTTACTTTCCATGGCTTACTAGATAGTACAAACTAAAAATTGAAAAATATATCAATCAGAAATTGTGAAATTAAAAGAAATCTATTTATAGCTGGTAATTGTTATAATGGAATATTCTGTTTATTTCATGACTAATAACTAAATTGAAAATATCATAGAAATTGTGAAAGAAACATCGAATTTGATACAGACTAATTGTATCGTTAGAAGAAAATATGCAATTGAAAAATGGTCGCTCCATTTAAAAAAATCAAGTTACCGTTGATTGAAATTTTCTAAATTGACAAAGTAATTTTTCTAAACACAAGAAGAATTCGGATTTGACGGTCCGGTCTACGGTAGTACGTTTCATGTAACATATCGTAGTCACGGCCTTCTAAGTTTTGTGATGACAGCGAAATTTAATTTTTAATCTACTTATTGTGAAAATGAAGAATTGCGGCTAAACGATTCGTTTTAGGTACCATGTGTAATGCATAAAGTCGCACTAAAATTGACCCAGGAATCCATATATGCAATAATATGCAGGGGGTTCCATTGAAAAAAAATGCAACTTTGATATGAATTGCCCTGTATAAACGTTGAGATTCAAGTGAAAATATTTTAGGTTTGAGCCCATCAACAAACTTTAGAAATATTCCTCAATAAACCCACAATCTTCCACCCACGCACTATTGGGCCACCCTATATATATATATATATATATATATATATATATATATATATATATATATATACAGTATGTCCCCGGATCAACTTTAAAAGAGGGAAAATTCTCTTATTTTTGCATCTATTTGCATTCAATTTCTAATAAATTTAAAGCGTGATAAGGCCCAATTTTAGGATTTGTTAAAAAGAAACATGTGACTTTTTCTTTTCTAGTTTTTGGTGTGAGTAACGAACGCCATTTTAAGAAAAACGATAATTTTTGCGTTCTAAGGAATTTGAGATGGTCAAGATTTTTCTGTAACGTCTATAAGATTAAGATTTCATGGAAATTACATACAGCGGATACTGGTTTTACATTCTTGGCCATAGTTAAAATTTGATACTGCATATTTGTAGCGCTCGTTTCGACGGTTTTAAAAAATTTCTTAAAAACCGTTCTCATTGGAGCAAGAGGCGAGTTAAATTGTTTCCTTCTTTTTATATAGTTCACCTTTGATTAAAACCTTTACATTAATAAATTACATGTGTTCTAAGTCTACATAAATTAAAATAACAATTTAGTATGCAATGCGAAAGCTAAAACAAAACGGTTTCTCTAGGTTTCTTTCTCTAATTGTGATTGTGGTCCTTTTGTCGCTCTTCAGTTCAATCAATGCTATAACGGATTGTCCCACCGGTATACGAACTACTCCTTCACACCTGGACAGGAACATCCGAATAATTACTACGTGACGACTGACTATCGAGCAGGTTATACACCAGCTCGCAGGAGGATAACTCGACTCTCGCTAAAACAACATTAAGCTTAAGTCACGTAAGACACACAAACACTCCTTTTACAATCGATTGATTGGCGAGTCTCTTAAATGTTTAATTACTCCACATCGGTACTCTGGATCTATAGACAATTGTTTTAAGTGCAACTTCGACCTACTTTATAAGTGGTTCGTTATTAAACGAATTACAGCTGTAAACATAACACGATTTATTCTTAGTGTGTTCCCCATATATAGAAATTAGACACTGCTTTGGGGTTATATCTACCGAAGTTATGTTTACTTAAGTTTAAATAAGATTTACTTTTATTCGTACTTACTGAAGTGCTCACTTTTCCTTTATTATGTTGTTTCTTCAGTACTTTACTGAGAACACTTTGCTAATTAAAGGGGGGAATGTAATTGTCTTAGAATCAGCTGTAGTCAAGTACATTTGATCACTGTGAAGTTTGCTCCTGTATTTAAGATAGGCAATTATACAGAGAGATCTGCATTCTAATCAAAGACTGATGTGCTTGTAAATTAAAACGCTTTATACCGGGTGATTCACATAATGAGAAATACTGCTAAAAATTAAATTGTTAAATATACGCTTTGTATTCTTTCATTTGCTATGTATTAATATCTAAATTCCAATTGTTACGTTCTAACAAAAGTTATCATAAATAAGGGAGTTATTGGTAATCCATGACTATGAATATTTTAGCCTTCAGCTGGAATTTTCTTATATTTTTTTGTTCGTTGGGCAAAGCTTTAGCGTTTCTGAACATTAAAATAAATTCTAATTTATGCTTATAGTTTTGTTGTGCGTTTAGTGCAAATTTTCCTTTACTTTATTTTATTTAGTGTTTTGCTCATTAAGTATTTTCAGATTTAAACCTTTTTATGCAATGCTGGACATCTGGGCGATAATTTTGGCTATTTATATGTAAGTCAGATTCTGATGCGGTTGATTTAAAACCGAGACGCTCGTTGTAAGGAGAGCTCTTCCTATAACAACGGTTTCATTCTTGTAGTTTGCATTTATTTTAGGTTATGTATTTTGTTTCTAGGTTCAACGCTGGATGTTACACTGTGCTTAAAAATCGTCGTTTCATTATACTGTATTTGTGATTCAATCAAATTTTGCTTTATTTTATTTTATTTAACTGAATCACTAAATAAAGGTAAGTGTGGTACTAATCACAAAATATTTTTTTATCAAATTGCGTAAAAGGTTAAATATTTTCGGGTTGTTTTGCTGAAAAATAACTATCTCGATTTACGATACCGGTTGCTCGAATGTTTATTTACTATCCCCACTATGTTGGCATATTCACACTAGTATGCCCTTGGCGAGTTTATGTTAACCATTTGTAATAGATTTAAGTTTTGGGGTTTATTATTATCAATACCGATTATATCTACAACGATTAAACAGATTTGTGTTACTTTACTAATACTTGTTTCCTTTACTATTGCGGTCTAAGAGTGATATCCTGACCGAACCTATTCTCTTCTTGGACTGTGTCCATCCGTATTTTTAACTGCAGCGTCTCTCTCACTGTGTCGTAGCCCTTTTCTTGATTTAAGGGCGATATGAACATAAATTAAGTGGTGCCCTTTTAGTTTCTCTGTGTATCTACGCCAACCACACGCTCACGCATCCAAGTGCTTAACCGACCGATTGAGCTTCAGGCTCGTTTCTTTCTAGCTGTTACGGCACACATTTTACTTTTGCTTGTAACAGGGGGTACAATCACATGAGAGTATTATGCAAGCTTAATGCATCGCCTCAGAGATGGTATTAAAGTGAAAAGACGCGGAAAACTGACGCGAAGTGTCCTGCTGCTTCATGATAATGTACCAGCTCATAAGTCAAGACTTTCAAAAGCTGCCGTTGCTAAATGTGGCTTTGTAGAAATTGATCATCCACCTTATAGTCCAGATTTAGCCCCCAGTGACTATTTTTTGTTCCTAGATCTCAAAAGAACACTAAGGGGAAGAAGATTTAGGGACGACGATGAACTTATAGCGGCTGTTGAAAGCCATTTTGCGAGCAAACCAAACAATGTTTTTATAATGGGTTAAAGATGTTATTGAAACGATGTAATACTTGTATTGAAAAGCAAGGAGCTTACATTGAAAAATAAATTTCTGTTGTTGTTCTAATCTACTCTTATCATGCCTAGTCCGAGCATATAAAAACGACCCCTCGTACATTATAACCAACTTAACAAAAAAATAAAATATATATGTGTATATATAAGGAAAGAAGTTCTATTAATGGAACTATTCGTTTTAAGAACATATCAGTTAGAGTAAAAAGAAAATAGTTTAGTTTAGAAACTAACTACTTCTATACATATCTGTTGTACCTAAGAACGTAGCAAAAGTTTCTCTTAAGGGAATATACACAAATGTAAATTTAAACTAAGAGCATAATGATTGTAAAATTAAATAAAGTGTCAATTGCAAGCAACATAAAGAAGCTATCGTTTAACGAGAATGCATTGTTAAATATTGAACTTGTGTTCGGATAATGGAAATTTCAATTAAGACTTAGTTATAGTACCCTAATGACAGCGCAAAGTGCAGTTTAGAGCTTATACATCATTTACAATAAACGCAAATTGAAAAGTTAACAATTACAAACTTATTCACTAACATTGCATATTTAACGTAATTATGTTCGTGTACATCGTGACCATGTATGTATGTAACATAATATTTATTACTTTGTAGAGTAAGGTTGTAATTCTTTAACTTTGTTTACCTTCTAACGTACGAGGGTAAGGTGAAAAAGTGTCGGTCTGACAATGAAAGACTGCGACTTTTAGTTAAAAAATGATTTTATTACCTCACAATACGAAAGTATTGTGAGGTATTGTAATCAGTTGGAGAAATTTCGAGTGCAGAACTTTAGTTATTGCAAAATAGAAAGTAGATCCCAGCGTATTATTAAAGAGGATTAAATTTCCTTTAAAATGAGCTACCATACTTAAAAATTGCTTTACCGTAAGTTGGAAAAAAAGAGGTTCAAACAGGAAAGTTTCAAAATGTATGTCTGTCTGTCTGTCTGTATGCGTTCCAGCGCGATAGCGTCCACAAAGATGATCCGATCGTCATAAAATTTGGTGCCCAGGTTCGGATCCATGAGTAGACGGAATCATGAACTTTTGAGCGAAATCAAAATGGAATTCCAGATTTCGACTATTATAGAGTGCATAAATACGAACGGCTCTTCGTAGCAAACCTTTATGTCTTTATGTAGGCAACTAAGTGAACCATGGTAGAATTGAATATCTACCAAGTTTTACGTTTGTTCGTGAACTCCTCCGGTAGCGCAATGGCAGCGCGTTTGGTTGATATCTTGGCGTCTCCGGTCAACACGCATAATGTTTTTTTCATCTTATCTTATTAGACGCGTTAAAGCATTGCTGGTAATTTGAAACGATTTTTGAAAAAAAAATTTGGCCTTTTGGTCAAAAATTTTCGATTTTTTTCATTTTTACACATTTTTGGCCTTTTGATAAAAAATGTTCAAAAATTTGTTTTGCATTTTTACACGTTTTGAGACATTTATGACCATTTGAGATGATTTTTGGGAAAAAAAACTTTTTTGATCGTTTGGTCAAAATTTTTCGAAAATATTTTTTGCATTTTTTTGACCATTTCAGATGATTTTTTGGATAAAAAATTTTCGCAATTTTTTTGCATTTTTACACGTTATGATAAATTTTAAAATGTCAGAATTCTAATTTTTTTTGTTACTAAGTAGAATTTATGTAATTTAGGAATTATATAAACAACTGTTGTTTTCGCAACAACGAAAGTTAACTATGGAATAAATGTAAAAATGATAACCGCATCAATAGAAACAAGTGGATTTATATGTTTATAAAAATTGTACTTTTATGCACGTATTTACACGCTTTCAATTTGAGAACTAAATACTGGGTGTAAAATACTTATCTTTTTTGGGATTTTTTAATGGTGTACTTTAAATTATACAATCTAAACGTTTCGATAACACTTACAGTTATCTTCGTCAGTAGTAATGTTTGTTAAAAATTGTTAAAGATGTACTAAACAATTTTTTTCAAATTTGACAAAATTGTTTACTACATCTTTAACAATTTTTAACAAACATTACTACTAAACAATTTTTTCAAATTTGACAAAATTGTTTACTACATCTTTAACAATTTTTAACAAACATTACTACTGACGAAGATAACTGTAAGTGTTATCGAAACGTTTAGATTGTATAATTTAAAGTACACCATTAAAAAATCCCAAAAAAGATAAGTATTTTATTATGAGTGTTAATGGTGAAAGTTTACATTTTCATAAATACTGGGTGATTCTGAATATTTACTTTCTCTGATCAACTTTTTCGATCGTGATCATTTTTGTTTAGTACATCAAACTTTATAAGTATTATTTAAATAATAACTTAAATTTAAGATAATGTGTCTTGGTCGTCATATTTAATTGTTTCTGTCGAAGTCTTACGATTTTTTTAATAAAACAATTTTACAATTTAATGATATGAAAAAACTGTACAAAATTTTAGTAGCAAAAAAAACACAGTACACTAGTTACAAAACACACCAAATTCTTTCGATTTTACTTGTACTTGTTTAAATTACCAATTACGGTGTATTGTGAGATCATGTGTTACTCACATCAGATTTTTTTCTACGTAATCTCCCTTGACTTCAACCAGACCAATAGATTGCGCGTAACGTATCTAAGGTGTTGTCTGCACAGTATGCAACCCGCAAAACGCTGCGGGGCAAAATAAATCGTGTAACCGCTAGTTTGCTAGTTACTTAGTAGAGGTGCCATGCCCGTATAAAGAAAAAGTTATTTTTATTAGATGTTTGATGTTCGCTGACTAAATTTTGCTCGATTAAGAAGTGCATGTCAGACTTGTGTCTCTGGGATTACTTAAATTTCTGTTGAGAATAAAAATAAACCAATAAACGACGGTTAAATCGTGCGCAGCCTATAAATGTACCAACAGGTAGTCCAGGGATATATTTGTTTCATTTCACAGGTAAGTAAAATACTTACTTATTAAATACCAAACTTTTCTTTGATTTCAAACTAAAATGAATAAAAATGGTCACGTACTAATTATTTGAATTATTTAAAAGCCCAATGGATCAGAGCCATTCGAAGAGAAAATCTAACTCTACTAAACACAGCATCATTTGTGGGAAACATTTTAAGGAAGTCGATTTTTTAAGAAAAGTGCGGACGAGGGTTTTAAAAAGTGATGCAGTACTGAGTGTTTTCGACTTTCCCATTTTACTTAAAAGCTAAATCTCCAAAATAACGCAGAACTATTATTCGACATCCATTACCAGCAAGGTAACGGCAATACCTACTTGCTTTTAATTACAGCTAATAATTATGTGTAACTGCAATATTTCAGGCTTCTTAGAAATACGTAATCAGATTGCTTCCCGATCACTAATGCGGAAGAAGGAAGAACCCTATACGTTTAGTTTTTCACGTACGTCTTTAAAAAGGGAAATATCTTTTTTCTAACGGACATAACGCATATTCATAGAAATCTTGTGTTCTGCTTACGTTTTTCAGGAAACTATAGTTTTTTTTTATGATTGTGGACCTGAACAGGCTAAATTTGGCCTATCGTGCTAAAGCACTCAGGAACACTTAAGAGGATGGATAGAGGGACAATGAAATGCCAATAGATGCCTATGAACAGCTACCTTAAATTTTCTTATATCATAAGTGAGAGGAAAACAGGAACTAGGGAGATCATTCCAGAGTTTAGAAGCCGTGTAGAAAAATGTGGATTGCGACCATTTGGTACGACAAGTGGAGATTTGTACTGCGTACTGATGATGTGAATGAGCGAACCGAGTGTTTCTCGCAAAGATAGCCCGAGATGGTATCAAAGAATATAATTCAGCAGCACAATAGCCGTTGTAATAACGCTAATACAAAGAAAGAACTGAAACCATCCTTCTATGCTCAAGGGACAGTATGTGAGAGGTTAAGGACGGGTCATTTATAAGCCTAATCGCTCTCTTTTGAATACGATCAACGATATCGAGAGCGTATTGGGGAGCACTAACCCAGAGGTGAGAATTATATTCCAGATGAGGCCGAATTTGGGCCTTATACAGCAGAAGGAATTGTCGAGAGGTAAAGTACTGCTTAGATCTGTACAAAAAGCCTATTTTACGAGCAGCTGCTTTGGTAGCTGACAGAAGATGGTCAACTCATGAGAGATTTAAAGATACAGTCATACCCAACAGAGTAACAGAGTCTGAAAGCTTAAGAACTGAGCCATTCATACTTACAACAGGAAATGATCGATCTTTTTTAGCGGACATAAGGTAACACTGAGTTTTGTTAGCATTAAATTTAACTAGATTATTGCTTCCCCATTCGAGAATACGTTGAATGTCTTTGTTGATTGAATTTTCCATTTCAGCTTTAATTTCTTGATTTGACATAGAAGGTAGATTATTACTATGAGTAGACTGAGATGAACTACAGTGAAGAGTGCTACCGTCAGCAAAGCAATGGATGGGGTTAGTTGTTGAAGAAATAAAGTCATTTATGTACAGCAGAAAAAGTGTAGGCGCTATAACAGATTCCTGTGGTATGCCCGCGTTAATGCTAACTTCTTTTGAAAAAAAGCTATCAACTACGACACGTATTCGTCTTTTATCAAGAAAACCAGAAACCCAGTTGATGAGCGTATCATTCAACCCAAACGAGGTGAGTTTAGCAAGTAAATACTTATGCCAAACTTGGTCAAATGCCTTTGTGATATCTAAAGCGACTACAACTGTTTCACCGGACTGCTCTACTGTATTGTTCCAAACTTGAGTCACATATGAAAGAAGATCACCTGTTGAACGACTTTGCCTAAACTCATATTGGTGGTCACTAAGGAGTTTGTTAGTTTCAAGGTACGTGAGCAGTTGCTGATTGATGACTTTTTCCATGATTTTAGACAAAATGGAAGTGATGGCAATTGCTCGGTAGTTTGAGGGATCAGTCTTATCGCCTTTTTTGGGATTAGGTTAAACATTTGCTAACTTCCATGATGTAGGGAATTGCCCAGAACACAAAGAGATCGTATAGAGCTTAGATAGGACTGGTACTAGTTCGGGGAACATTTCTTTAAGACAATAGCTGGGATACCATCTGGGCCAGTCGTCTTATTGGGATCAAGCTTACTGGTGATGGATTCCAAGAGCTTGTACCGAAAATGAATTGGTTTCATAGCGTATGAAGAAGAGTTGACTAGGGGCACATCTTTTCCAGAATCATTGAGACACGAGTTTGATGCAAACAAATCCACAAAAACATTGGCTTTGTCTAGAGAATCAGCAACTACCGATCCGTCAATAGATGTCAGGGGGGGAAATGAAGATGTTCCAAAGCTTTTACTAATTGCTTTAGCTAAAGACCAAAATTTACGACTGTCTAAAGGAGATGTAGCTAGTTCATTGCATTTTCGTTGTTCGAACAACTTTTTAGTTTTAGTGATGTCACTTTTGCAGATATTTCTAGCACCAACGTATTCTACATGACTGTCGACCGATTTATTAGATTTCCATTTAATGTAATATTTATTTTTTAAAGATATTGCATCAGCACAAGCCTTATTGAACCAGGGTTGGGAACGTGAATGACTATACGGTACTGTTTTTTGGGAGTGTATAACTCCATTCCCATGAGGATGACTTCAGATACTGAAAGAACGATGTCCGAAGAAGAGGACGACTTAATGCAATATTCACGCTTTGGAAAGGTTGCAAAGGAATCCCGTAAATCACTCCATCGAGCTGACTTAAAACACCACAAGGTTCTATCGGTTTTACGAACAACAGTGGAATTAGGTACAGTAGAAATGATTTCTATTAGACAATGGTCGGAAAGACCTAAATACGAAAGAACGGAAGTTTTATAAACAAGAGAGTTTGATGTAAGAAAGAGATCTAGATGTGGAATATGGTTAGGGTTATCAGGGATTCTTGTGGATTCAGAAATCATTTGTGTAAGATCACATGAAATAGCAAATGTTTCTGCACTATGACCAGGAGGATTTGTAGTAGATGAAAACCGAAGATTAGAGTTAACTTTGGAACCACGATGTGAGCGTTGTCACCATGATTTTGTAAATCTGTTTATACCACCGACTGTTGATAATAGTCTACTAACAAACAAACTGGGAAATTTTTCGAAAACATGTAAAACTATGCAGAATGATTAACTTACGCGAAATGTAATTTTTCTCAATTTTTTCAAATGCAACACCCTGTATATTTTTTCACATTTCGATTCCCCGTGAAACGTAGATACTAATTGATAATATGTTTCATAGCCAATAATTTTTTACCACACCCCTCCACTTTACCAAAATGGGTCTCTACTGTTCATATTTTAAATGCAAAGTGTGGTGGATTTAAAGCCCAAAACAAGGTGCTGGTGTGTGGATTAATATATGACGAAATGTCAATTCGCAAATATGTTGAATGGACAGGCAAACGATATTTCGGTTACATAGATTTAGAAAGTGATGCTCTACCTGACGCGAAAGAAGGGCCAGTGTTCGTATTAGTAGCTCTAAATTGCCGATGGAAACTCCCTATTGGGTATTTTTTACGAAATACCTTCAAAGCATCCGAGAAGGCTAATCTGATACCAGAATGTCTTCAACGTTTTGGCCAATGTGACAATATTAAAGTATCGTCTCTCACTTTTGATGGCACAGCAACAAATTTTTCCGTAGCATCAGAATTAGAAGCAAAATTATCTCATTCTTGGTTTTATAACCGCACGATATTCAAGTTTATCCATTTTAACGAAAAACACGCAAAAATTCATGTAAACAAACTACGTGAGAGAACAAGTTGAAACTTAACATACAAACTAATGACGCGTGCACCCAGGCAGGAAACATAAATTTTTCCTGATTGGAGCGCCATATCTGTCAGGCCGAGAACTACTCACCTTACCCTCGTATAAAAATAGTCTTAATAACTGTAATCGTTCTTCAGTGTTTTTGTTCACCTGATGTTAAATCAGATTATGTAAAGCAATAACATATGAACCATACGTTAACATTCTCCAATTCATAACACAAATTTATTAATCCATTTATTCATTTACAGTTTAATTATAAAAATATATCGTATTGTAAGTGCGGTGTCGAACGGGATTATTAAATTTTTGATAACAAGTTTAGTATACATGCAAGCTTTTACCGTAACAAAAATGATTATTTGTATAATAAAAAGTTGTTACCGTGTTGTTCCTTTCGACTTAATTCTATATAAGTGCTTTGCTCAAGGCGGGCTCTCTGAACTTTCTTATTATCTACGAAACATCTTCACCTTTAAATAATTAAAACGGTGTAATTGTTAGACGGTTGCTTCGATTCATCAAGAATTGTGATAGAATTATTAAGCTAAGTGTGTTACAAAATTTTTCTCGTTAGCAAATTTTTTTGTTTTTAGCGTTATCTAGATTTACCTTATTCGCATAAATAACATATGTTGAAATCTAGCGTTAAATTAAAGAATTTAGTTGTTGAGTTCTATAATACCCTATTTTAAAGTTTTGTGTGACAACGTACTTTTCAAGTAGCATCCTTCACAGGTATTTAAGTGCGCTCTTACATTTTTTAATTGAACTACTTTGATTTAATTATCTTAATTATAATGCCTTCGTAGAAATATTATGGAATACTGATAATACAATTATTTAATTGAAGTGTTTTAGAGGGAGTGCATTAGTTCAAATACCTTAGTTACATTCAGAACTTTACCAGTCGCGAAATTATGCTTACATGTGTTTATTTATTTCGCAGTGATTTAACACCATCAGTTTTTTTTACAAAAATTTAAAGTATACACTATTTATTTAATATGACTTATTACAAGTGCAAACATAGGTAATATTTATTATAAGTTTTGTAATGAACGAATAAGTTCAAAAGTAAATATGCATTTAAATTTATTAATTTTAATAAATACATAAATAAAAGGTTCAGCTAGAGTAGGATTTGAACCTACGATATGTACTTTACTAGAGTATCGCTCTAATCAACAAGCCACAATCGATGTAAGTCTTGTCTTTATACAGAGTGGCCCACCTATCTGGTCTCGGAATATAGCTCCTAAATCAATTGAGATTTATGAAAAATTCCAACGGTATGTTATTGGAGACTAAGAGAGCTACTTTTTATAATTATTTTTGTGTGTACAGGTTGCTCCATAAATATGTGGCAAAAAAATTTTGACATTTTTTTAAACGTAACACCCTATATATTTTTTCATTTTTAGAAACTGTCTTTTGTAAGCTTTACAACGATACCTCGTTTTTAGTCATCGGATGCAGCGTTGCCAAGTTATTCACGTTTCAGTAAAATTTACGGGAAAATCATACTGGTAAATATCAGTGTTTTATAATCGGAACGAAAAAAATTACCAGTCTAGTAGACAAAACGTTAACTAAAATTTTTATAAGTATTAAGTTTATAAAAAATATACAGGATGTCCAGAATAGATCATCCAAATGCGTCATTTTCAAATAGTTGAAACTTAATTTTTTCAAATAGAACACCCTGTATATAAATACATGATATGAAAGCTTATTTAATAAGCTTTCTAATGATTGTGGTAACCAGTATTACTTATTAATAGGTAAAAACCTAAAAACAAAAAATATGTAAATACCTACATTTAGTATTTAATAAACATAAAACCAAAATAAACAAATTAATTGATCTTTAAAAAATAATTATTTCAATAAATGTTCGAAATGTCTCCCATTTTGTTCGATGCATTTTAGTGCCCGGTTCCTTATCGAATCCCTAACTAGTGCCACCATATTTGGTGAAATGGAGTTAAATGCTTCTCTTATCCTCACTTTCATGTCTTCTTTAGTAGTCGCTGGTTGGTTGTACACTTTGCTTTTAACATATCCCAACAGAAAAAATAATAGGGAGTTAGGTCCGGTGATCGGGCAGGCCAATGTACCGGTCCTCCCCTACCTATCCATCTATGTTGGAACTGTTCACTCAACCACTGACGAACAGGTAACACATAATGCCCCGAAGCACCGTCGTGTTGCTACCACATATTATTTAAAACATGTAGTAGTACATTTTGCAAAAATTGCCTTAAATAAGTTTAAAGAAAATCTAGAAACATAGCACCAGTTTCTATCATGTTAAAAAAGTAGGGACCGATAACATAATTGTCGATAATACCACCCCAGACGTTTATTGACCATTTCTCTTGGGAAATGGTTCTAAACAAATGCGTAATAATGAAAATTATGACAATTTACCGTCCCATTTTTATGAAAAGTTCATTCATCTGTGTAATTTCCTCAAAAAATTCCGTTCAGTATTAATCTTATTATTTATCCATCTGCAGTGTTCCTTTCTGTGATTATAATCTGGGGGTAGGTAGGAGTTCCTGATGGATGAAATTATTTTTTACTTTAAAATCCGTTGTATAGTTGTTCGTGAAATTTCTACGTATTGACTTATATTTCGATTTTCGACTACAGCTGTTAAAAGAGTAATTTCATTGTCTTCTGTTAAGACAGAAGCTGGTCTTCTATGTGTACTATATTTTATAGAACCCGTAGTACTGAATCTCGCTGCTACTTTCTTTTAACATGCGCCAGTGGGATGTCTTCTCTGCGGATATCGTTGAGCGTACACTCTGCTTGCTAAAAAACAGTTTTTCTGACATTCTCCCAAAATGTAAATCATTTCAATTAGTTCTTCACTGGAATAATTAATTTTAAACTTTTCCAAATATTCTTTAAAAAACAATAACTTTATAATAGCTTCAGAATTGGCAAACGTTGTTTATTCTGAAAACTGTCAAGATTGTGTTTTGTTTTCAGTGATTACTTTGCGTTTCCTATTATACCATTGCTTTATACATAATTTAGTCAGGTACCTATGTATTTTATAATTAAAGTAGTACATAGCCATGAAAACAGGGCTACTAATACTACAATTGGGTATTTTTCAAATTAAAGTGCTAATTATGTAAACCAGTGGTTTACAAATTTGTGTTTATTTTTAAATTTCTCTTGAAATGAATAAGAAAACGAAAACAAAACGACATATTTTTTATTTTTAGGTTTTTACCTATTAATAAGTAATACTAGTGACCACAATTAATATATCATTAGAAAGCTTATTAAATGAGCTTTCATATCATGTATTTATATACAGGACATCTAATGACTAAAAACGAGGTGTCGTTGTAAAGCTTACAAAAGACAGTTTCTAAAAACAAAAAAAAAATATACAGGGTGTTCCGTTTAAAAAATGTCGACATTTTTTGCCACGTATTTATGGACCACCCTATACACACAAAAATAATTTTAAAAAGTAGCTCTCTTAGTCTCCAATAACATACCGTTGGAATTTTTTATAAATCTCTATTGATTTAGGAGCTATATTCCGAGACCAGACAGGTGAGCCGCCCTGTATATGTAGAACTGAAGTAAGTTCCAAATATAATGAGATTATAGTCAAATTACTTATATTAATGGAATGTGACCCTGCAACATCGCAAGGATTCACACTTACCAGATCAACTTGACTATTAATATTAAATTATTATAAGTTTTGTTATAAACGAATAAGTTCAAAAGTAAATATGTAAAAAAAAATTAATAATAATGTTTAGTTACATATTTACTTAAATAATAATAATATTAATCAATCGTAGTTACATGCATCAAAAAAGAAAAATGATTCTTAGACGTGCAGTTGAAGTAAATATGTAAATTGCTATTGTTCCCGATATATCGTTTGTGTATTTTCATAATAAAATAGTATTGTTTTAGCCTTTTAACCCATTCCTAGCTAGAGAAGTTTTTAAACGTGATTTCTTTAATGGTTGCAGGTTCATAATCGATGACCATCACTTAATAAACACATTTCAATTAGTAGTCTCAACATAGTGTAATTCGCAGTATTCCATGTTATTTTCACTGAAGGTATTGACAAGTCTGGATCTTCCTCAAATGAACTGACATAATCAGGAAAAGTCGAACATTTCTTATAATAGAAATAACGCAATGGATTGTTTTGCATTAGTACCCACTCTATTTGATACAAATTTGGTTGGTTGTATTTGTCACTAAAAAAGCACATCATCACGCTGTGAAATTATTTTGAGGCACTGGGTATATGCAGCATTGTGTTGTGCGTAGCACGTACATAACATAAGTTGGTGTAAATGTAATAACGCTATTGAAGCGCTGAGCATCATGTAAAAGTATGTTTAAATGTGGTGTAAATATTTATGAGTTGGAAGTACTAAATTTATTATTATTATTATTATTAAATTTATTTCGAAGAATTATAATAATTTTTATAGAAAATTCATAATGACAGAGATTTGGAGGTATCGGTTGCGTTGGTTCCCTTGTTGCCCGTTTTTCTAACTTGTGTACCGACAAAGACATGTGACGTAGAAACTCCTCTGCGATCGGTTGTTTTGGTTTTAGCGGGATAAATACGATGATGTTTTCCAAGATCGAGCCCTGAATGTATATAAGGGAAGAGTGACGGGATAGAGGGCATACACTGGGGGTTATATCCAAAGAGGGTGGTCGTGCGCGAGTACTTTGAAGAAACATAACGACCTACGCTAGTTTTTATTTCGGAAACAATCAGTGCCGCAGTATATACTAGTTTATTGCAAAAATTCATTTTCGAGGTGAAGTACTCAACGGTTTATGAGTAAAAAGAATTTATATGAGCTGGAAATTGTTATGAAACTTTTATAAAACTTTAAGAAGTTTTAAAACAGATTTGTAATAAACAGCAATCATTTAGCTAAAAAACTAATGTATATAAAACATGCGCGATCGAAAATAAACCTTTAGAGTGATCCTATACATAATTAAAGGTGTTAATCTTTGTAAATTAAAGTAGACAGTATTGAACATTACTAACACTGAGTTAAATATATGTCCGATTATTAACAGCATGGTACGACGGTCAGTGTTAAAACCACGTGTAGGACTGTTATTAGTGATGAGTGTACATAATCATGATTGATTAAAGCAAATTAACTCCAGTGGATAGAACGCTACATCTGATAAAGGACTGCGAGAATTCTATGTTAAAATTATTTTAGTGGTTGTTTTTTGATTATCTTTAGACATGTTATTCTTTAAATTGAAGAAAATAATTCTCCATTAACTGTTATTATATGTGTAGACGATAATATCCAGTAGGGATTTAATCTGTAAAGATTGTTTTTTTGTTTATATGCCGCTTCACGAAAGCAATGTATGTAAATACTTTTACAAAATTCGGTTAATACAATCCGATGAGTTAATTTATTATTCTGTTTAAATTGAACCAATATTATATTTAAGGATTTCATTGTTTTTTTTTGACATGTGAAGCTACATAAAGGATTATACCGTTTAAAAACAAAAAGTGTAAGGTGGTAATGATCAGAAACAAAATCCGAGTTAGTTTATTAAAAAATAAAATCTTTGGTGCTCCAAATAAAAGAAATAAGATTATGCACAATTTTGTCCTCATAGATTAACTTCCTCTAGATTTCTTTACATTTTATTAATTGTTGATGCTTTCTTTAGGTTGTCAGATAATTATAAAAACGTATACTTTTTTCAGTTATAATTATTTAACGATTTATAAGTCTCAATTGAATTTATTATTTAAAAATCGTGTTATCTCGTTTAAATTTAAACGGATCTCGTTAAAATTTTACGCCAAAACCTAGATAATTTCTTTGTAAAACCATTAATCCAAAGAAAAATTACATCAGCTTCCTTCCTTTAATTGGTTTAAAAATATTCACTGCTTTTGCATAGAAAGAGAACAACATCACGAACAAGGATAAAACAGCGCAGTTCAGCCCGTCGCGTCGGTCGGTATGGCATGATGCGGGATTATGAACCCTCATTAACTCATTTCTACCTGAAAATTTTTTGAATTCTGTAGTTTCAGTGACAGAATATTCATGTATAGAAGCTAGCTGCTAGTGTGAATAAGTGCGTTATTTCTGAAAAAATTAACATGCCAACGTATAGTAGACTGCGGAAGCGTAATCGAGCTTCCAAATCACAAACCTTACGCAAAAGACGAGAAAAGGCGCTCCAATTATGTTTATCAAATGAATATGTGCCAGAAGATTCTCATCTCCCGTACTACGAGGGGTAAGTAATAGTTACTGATTAATTTCGTAAGATTTAATTATTAGAGGAAGGCTTAAAGTTTTATTATCACTTATTATTTTCATATTAACCCTATTAAAACATTTGAACCTTTTATCATTTAAAGAAACAATAGTCACATTCTTTATATAAAATGTATTTCAACGACCTGAGTTCAACCGATTGTGTATCCAAATTATGAAATCATCTGTAAGGTATTCCATTTATAAAGTGGTGAAACGGTGTATATATCATGACCATTCAAAGATCCCAATATCTTTCGCTCCCCCAAACATATTATATCGTACAATAATTATTGAATGGGAGATCGGCAAATTTGTTGTCATTTAAAATTTACTAGGAATCTCAACAATGTTAAATTTTGACACTTTACTTCTAGCTTATTTTTTAATTGTAACTTTCAATATTTCAGACTTGCAGAAGAGGATTTTCCTGATTTGCATGTAGAAGTAGAAACTAATCCCAAAGCTAGTGCTGATGTTGCAGTAGGAAATCGTATAGTCAACATGCATCATTTTCTTGTAGAAATAAAGAAGCTTTCTTCTCACGATAGGAAGTGCACTATGGGGGAAATGATACTTGTGAAGGAAACGCGGCGTGGAGTAATATCAATGTTACATTATCATTGTAATATATGTTCAAAAAACATTTCCATTTCTTCGCACCCGCCAGCTAGCGCAATAAACGAGTCATTAGTTTGGGGAGCAACGTCTGTAGGTATGGGTTATTCGCAATTTGAAGCACTTTTATCTTTAATAAACATTCCCATCATGACTGGACGGTTCTACAGGAACCTGGAAGAAAACGTTGGAAATGTGTGGGAATCTGAACTTTATACGCAAATGTACAAAGCTGCAGACGAAGAAAGACAGTTCGCCGTAGAAAATGGAGATGTGGAAGACGGAATGCCATATATAAGTGTGATCGTTGATGGAGGATGGGCAAAGCGATCTTACGGTCACGGCTAATCATCTTTATCGGGAGTGGCGTGCATCATAGGAAAAAAAACGAAAAAATTATTATTTATGGGTATCAGGAACAAATTCTGTCACATCTGCACCACTACTGGTATCAAACAAATTGAACCGCGCAGTCACACGTGTTTTAAAAACTATACTGGTTCATCCAGCGCTATGGAGCAGGACATAATTGTTCAAGGTTTCAATGAAAGTGAACGGCAATATAAGCTTAGATATAAATATGTTATTGGTGACGGGGATTCCAGTGTGTATTCTAGAATTTTGGAAAATGTTACGTACGGTAGATGTGTTTTAAAACTTGAATGTGCTAATCACATCACTAGAGCATTCACATCAAATCTCCATAAGCTTGTTGTTTCAGCAAGACGTATATTAAAGTCTAGATTGACTAGACTTAGTACTTCCGTGAGCTAGATCTTCTGAGGCTTCCATGGAACAATTGTGTAAAGATTTACGTAACATTCCCAGTCACGTTTTCGGTGAGCACATTCATTGCAGAATCCAATATTGTCAAAGGAAAGACACCGAAGAAGAAAATTTCATGCCCTTACTGCGCAGTAGCTCCATAATAGAAGAAGTGAACAAAATTTTTGAAAACATTGTAAGGAAAGCAAGTAGGCTAACGAAAAACGTAACTACTAATCATGCAGAAAGGTTTATGAGCCTAGTTGCAAAATTTTCCGGAGGAAAGAGGGTCAATTATATGCAACGTGGCTCATATCAACGACGGTGCTATGGGGCGGCACTTACATATATTTTGGACCATCGTGGCATAAAAATTGCTTGCGTACTGCTTCTAATAATTCTCCATTCGCCAATTTTTGTAAGAAAAGGGAGAAAAGGCTTGCGTACGCACGTACAATAGAAAGAAAATTTAGACATCGTAGAATCGACAATGAAGCTGCTGGGAATGATTGCGGTCCTAATTCCACGAAATTAGATTTAATGGAACCTGAACTAATATTGGAGAAATCAAAAATTTTATCTTGACTGAAAAACGATAATGTCGAATTAATAGAAAAAGAAACAAGGGGGCAGCGCGATAACATAAAATGGCACGAAGCTCGCCGTAATAGACTGGCCGCTTCTTCTTTTGGGCGAATTTGTTTACGGAGAAATACAACATCGTGCCACTGTCTGATCAAAAGCTTATTATATACTTCCACAAATTTAACAAGTCCTGCAATACTTTACGGCAGAATGCACGAAAAAGATGCCCTAGCTGCTTATGAAATTAAAATGAGTACAAAAGTTAATAGCTCTTGCGGTTTATATATATCTCCAGAACATCCTTATTTGGGAGCAACCCCAGATCCTACTGTCGACGAGGATGGATTAGTGGAAGTGAAATGTTTATTTTCAATAAGAAACAAAAGCATTCGTGAATCGGTGCACGAAAGTGATAAAAAATTGTGTATCAGATTAGAAGGTCCTGATTTATGTTTAAAGGAAAGTAGTACACGGGCACCATCCCCTCCACTTTTTTTACGTCACAAGCCCCGCCCACTTTCACTTTTTAATCTCCCACGTGGCGGACCACTATTTGACCTTGAAAAAGTTGTTTACCTTGAGAAACAGGTTTGCCTTGAGAAAGTTGTTTACCTTGATAAAGTTGTTTACCTTGAGAAACAGGTTTGCCTTGAGAAAGTTGTTTACCTTGATAAAGTTGTTTACCTTGAGAAATAGGTTTACCTTGAGAAAGTTGTTGTTTACCTTGAGAAACAGGTTTAGCTTGAGAAACAGGTTTACCTTGAGAAAGTGACCTGGGGCTAGGACTAATGAGGGAAATTTAAAATTGTGGGTTTCTTGTCAGACTAGAGCTACCTCTAGGACCTGGTGCAGCGCTTGGGGTTGTTTTTAATAATAAAGATGTTCTTGTAAGATACATGTTATCTCTAGGACCTGGTGCTTCGCTGAAAATTTGAAAATTGAATAAGGGACCCTAATTATAACTTGTAAGACAGGGTCTTGTGTTAGCTCTGAACCTCTGATAGAAAATAGTACGGGGACTCTAATGCTAACTTGTAAGACAGAGCTTGTTTGCGGCGCCATCTAGCAGGGGTATGGACTAATGAGTATTTACTGTAATAAAGGTGGCGCTACCTAGTGGTATATTTCAGGGTTAATCAGGGGTTTGTTTGTGGTGCCATCTGGCAGGAGTATGGACTAATGAGTATTTTCTGTAATAAAGGTGGCGCTACCTAGTGGTATATTTCAGGGTTAATCAGGGATTTGTTTGTGGTGCCATCTAGCAGGAGTATGGGCTAATGAGTATTTTCTGTAATAAAGGTAACACTACCTATCGGCATATTTCAGGGTTAATCAGGGGTTTGTTGCTGAGTCATCTACCGGTGTAAGGAGCAGCGAGCGTTTTTCTGTAATAGAGGTAAAGTGGTATATTTCTTAGCTAATTAGGATTTGTTTGTAGTTTATGACTTATAAATGTTTTCTATAAGCTTTACTAATCAATTGCTTTTGTAAGACCTGTAGAACATTCATAAAGGTGTTTTTAAGATGGGGTTTAAAAATTATTTTTGGATGTGACACAATATACGTTGTACAACACTACCTTAACTTATCATATCCTAATGTAAAATAATACTATAAGACCTTAAACATACATACATACACACGAAAAAAAAAATGTTAACGAATTACCCGAAATCGTAACTTGTATTAATAAATACAGAGATTGCATCTGGTCCTCTCTGAGAAGGTGATGATTATGATGGCCGTGAGGCAAACGGTCAGTCTCAACGGATTTGCTAAGGTATAAAAAAGACTTGTACACCTCAAGGAAATGTTGGGATCTCAAACCAAGCCGGCAGTCTCACCAAACCCTGTACTAGTAGTAATTAAGACTTCTACAATTTGAGATCGTCTGAATTTTACAGTGCTCGAACTTGCTATTTAAACTATTGAAGCTCTGACGTCAACTCTAACAAGTTACAGCTAATAGGGTTTTACTCCTCATTCAGAATGTAAAAAACACGCATTCAAGGACAACTAAATATACTAAAAAAGAGATATAGTGATTTAGTGTTGTATACAAATGTAGATATAGAAATAATTAGAATTAAGAGAAATGAATTCTTTTGGAATGATACTATCTTACCTAAGCTAAGTGAATTTTATTTGAATTGTATTTTACCCGAACTAGCTGATCCTAGAATTCCTAGAGGATTAAAAGCTAGGGATTCCGAATTAATACTAGATGCTCAAAACAGACGGAGAATCAATAAATAAAACTATTTTCATTATTTTCAGTGTTTGTATTTATTTTATTTTTTAATCTTTCTGAAATAAAGTGTTATATATTTTTTTAAATTAATTTTTAATTGTAACAATGAGTTTGGTAATTGTAACATAAATATAACCTATTATTGAGCACTATATTCAAAATTTATTTCAAATCTTTTCATCCGTTCCACTGTCAGTGTGTTCAGATCAGAGCTGATACAGTTAGGATAGCTTTTGTAATACAAACAATTTTTTTTTCTAAATAATAATGTTTGATTTATGATTTCAATATTTATTAAAGGTATTTTTGATTTGAAAATCGGATTTAAATTACAATAAAATGATTTACAACATTAATGAAGCTGAAACTGGTGATTCATCAAAACAGGTAGAATATTGTAAAACCCTCATTACAATCAAGGGATTAGGAAGGCTTTACAACAATTCAAGAAACATTTATGCTACGTACACTAATTCTTCGCAAAAGGGAAACATTATTTGAAATAGAAAACTGTAATGTGTGTTGCCTAATTTTTAAATTTGAATTGTTAGCGATTTCAGTAGGGTGTCACATCACCTTAAGATAATTGTCAACCGTTTTCCGTCTTATATGGAACCACCCCTTTCCACTGCTTTTAGCTTGGCAACCCGCCTACACGATGCCTTGTACGGTTTGCTCGTGTAACAACGCTTTTATTCTCATACTACGAACGGTTAAATTTTCGAAAACAATGACTAAGAGATTGAATCCGAGAGAAGGATATTCGTTGACACAAACGTATTTTACCATAGGATGATAGCCTATTGTCAAAGTAATGGGTTTCTTTACCCAAACCGAGAAGTATTCCTCTCTCGTTAACTTTCACACAATACAGGTCGACACCAACTTACCACGCCTAGCATTTCCGATATAATTCAAAAGGCAGCATCCATCTCATTGAACTTTAATGCTCAAACCGTTTTACGTACGACATTATCCTGTATTGGGTGTTTACTATATTTTTGCTATCCAGACAATTATGATTATATTCCATAGAATTAAATTCCATAATTACCTTTTTTGGTTACCTTCTGATTATTTGTAACTATCGGACAAATGTAATGAGTTACAAGACATGATTCAGCTCCTAATAAGATAGTATACTATTTCCTCTCATTATATTATGAAGCCAGCGGATTTATTCACACCTTTGAGTAACGCAGAGCACATATACACACGCGCACACACGCACACACAAACAGTCACACACACGCACACCCACCCACCCACCCACCCACACACACACACACACACACACACACACACACACACGCACACACACACAACTCACTCAAACACGTACGCACGCACGCACCCACGCACGCGCGCGCGCTCTCGCTCGCTCGCTGGCTCACTTACTCAATCACTCACTCAACCACTCACCCACTCACACACTCACTCACTCACTAACTCAATCAGAGAGAAAGATAGATAGATAGATAGAGAGAGAGACAGAGACACACAGATGTACACAGAGACACACAGAGACACACAGAGAAACATACAGACACACAGACACACAGAAACACACAGAGCCACGAAGAGACACACAAAGACACACGGAGACCCACAGAGACACACAGAGACACACAGAGACACACAGAGATACACAGAGACACACAGAGACACACAGAGACACACAGAGACACTGGGACACACAGAGACACCCAGGCACACATAGACACACCCAGACACACATACACACAGACACACACAAACACACACACACACACACACACACTCACACACAAACAGACACACAGACACACACAGACACAAACACACAAACACACACAAACACACATAAGCACACACAAACACAACACAAACACAAATACACACACACACACACACACACACACACACACACACACACACACAACACACACACACACACAAACACACAACACACACACACACACACACACACACACACACACACACACACACACACACACAAGCACACTCACGGTCACATGTAAAGGCGTAGCGATCTATGATAGTTCTTATTTCGTAAACAATCAGTGCCACAGTATTCATTACACACATATCCATCCACACACCTACACGCACATACACACATACACACACACACACACACAACACAAACGCACACACACACACACACACACACACACACACACACACACACACACACACACACACACACACAACACACAAACACACACAAACACACACACACACACACATGCACAGCACACACACACACACACACCACACACCACACGCAACGCAACGCAGCAGCACACACACACACGCACACCACACGCACACGCACACACACACACACAACACCACACGCACATCGCAGATGCCGACGCAGACGCAGACGCAGACGCAGACGCAGCACAACACACACCACACACGACACACACACACACACACACACACACACACACACACACACACATACAATCACAGCTAGTCACAAGTAAAGTCATGACGATCTATGCTGGTCTTTATTTCTTAAACAGTGTCGTAGAATACATTACACGCAATCACGGACGCACGTCAATCACGCACAGTGCACCACCACTTACACACACACACCACAGCACCACGCACACGCACGCACGCACGCACCGCGCACGCGCACGCACAGCACGCGCACGCACACGCACACGCACACGACGCACACATACCAGAATCACGACACACGTCACATTCAAGTTTCGCACGCATTCAAGCACACAAACAAGCAGTACTCACGCATCAGGCGTACACGATACGACACGCAATCGAAACACGCACACATCATTCGCACACGCACACGCACACGCACACGCACACGCACCCGCACCCGCACACGCACACGCACACGCACATGCACACGCACACGCACACGCACACAATTATATCTCAGATATCTACTGATAAAACACGTTCCATTTCAAATGTTGTTTCTGCATCTGAATTTCCTAAGAAAAATCAAGCAGTTATCTTCCCCGCTATTGATGGGCTTGGGGTTAAAGATTATGTAATTGCAATTGGTAAAATAATAGGTCCAATAAACATTCTATTTGCGTCGCGAATGAGCAATAGTAGAATTTGCATCTATTTGGCGACAAAGGAATAGAAAACGAAGGAGGGGTCAATATCAATCAAATTTTTGTACCGGCCAGAAAATTAATCATGCCTGCGATGAGAAATGTCTTGTCTAACGTATTCCATGCATCCCTCATTTTGTAATAGAGCAGGAACTAAAGAAACAAAACCTGAAATTGATATCCCCAATATCTTTCATAGGAGCCGGTATAGCCACAGAGGGCTATCTGCACATTTATAGCTTTCGTCGTCAAATCTTCATAGGTTGTGAACCTTATAAAGATACTGATTTTCCAACATCCATAGTGGTTGAGTTTGAAGATGAGGAGTATAGGATTTTCCTGTCAGACGATAAAGTCAAGTGTTATAAGTGCAAAGAATTTGGTCACATAGCCACAAAATGTACAAGACCTGAGCCCATATCCGAAAACGTACAGGTAGTAAACGCGGTTATTGAATCTACAAGTAACAAACGAGCCCGTCCACCTTCAACCCCTACGACTGTTAATACAACGCCTTATAACTTTGATGAAATTCGAGTGATATCGGAAGATAACACGGGAGATAATGATGGCATTGAAATTTTTGGGAAAATTAATAACACTGAAAACCTTTCTGAGCCAGTCTCTTTTCAAAAACCCAGAGAAGTAAAAGAAGTCAAACCTCATAAAAAAAAGTCAAACTAGCGCAAACACCCCCAATAGATAATTATGATGAGATTAAGACTATATGGACGAATGGAGAGGAGTCCATGGCGTTAGATTATTTAACATTTTGCGATTTTATGAATAATGTGAAATGTTCGGACACCCCCTTAGAAATAGCAAGAAGATATATGGAAAATATTAGCGGAACAATTGAAATCATAAAGCAAGCCATACCTGTATTCAGTCAACGTGCAATAAAAGAACGATGTAAAAGGACAATAAAAAATTTACAGAGGGATCTGTATAAAGAACAAACGGGGGTCTCCCCTCCGGAATCTCTTAAAGGCTCAACAATTGATCATAGATCATCGACAGAAAGTGTTGATAGCACCTTTTAATCTTAATAATTTACAATGGAGACATTAAAAATCCTAACATTAAACGTTAAAAGCATTAAGACAGAATATAAACGCATGACCTTAAACGAGTTTTTAAATGTTAATAATTGTGACATTTGTCTTCTTCAAGAAACAAACATAGACATTATACGTGATGACGAGGAAATCTCGCCAAGATATATTTTCTACCACAACATGGCTGATAAACCATACTCTGGTACGGCAATTGCTGTTCGTAATGCGCATAAATTAATGATTATGGATCACACAGTAATATATCAATCGTACGTCCAGAGAATCACATTAAGTATCAATGGTACGAATTGGGTTTTATGGAACATCTACTTGCCACACAACTTAAATGCTGCTATGGACATTTTAAATAAATTATCAATAGATATATACAACGTGGATGAAGATGCAATCATATTAGCTGGCGATTTTAATTGTACGTTAAACCCTCTGATGGATCGTCGTGGTTCATGTGAAAGACACCCTGCAGTTGCTAACATGCTTAAAACCATAGTAAACTCTTTTCTCTTGAAGATTGTTGGTTCCTTTTAATAGAAAAGAGGATTTACATTCTTTACCACTGAATCAGCATCTAGATTAGATAGGTTCTACATATCACAAAAGATTCTGAGAAATTTGACGGATATCTATAAAAAGCTCTCCTTTTCGGACCATCTAGCTGTTATTGCAGGGTTTAACGGAATATGTAAAAAGAATACAGTTAGACCTCCCTATTGGAAATTTGACCACTCTTTACTAAATGACTACAATTTTGTGGATACAATGAATACCTTTCTGAATAATGAAATTAACAGACGGAGTAATGACAGCGATTTGTTGACTTGGTGGGATAAGTCAAAAGAAACTACCCTAATCTATGACGAAGGCTGTAATAAATTTAGTTCATAAAAAAGGCGATGAAACTGATTTGGATAACTGGAGACCTATATCCCTTTTAGTAACAGAACGTACAGAACAAGAAGCAATATCCTAAAAATTACGGGGTGTTCTTAGCAAAATTGTAAGTGGGGATCAGAGTTATGGTGTACCAGGCAGATCAATCTATGATAGTCTTCATCTACATAGAGAACTCATTTATGTAGCTAACAAATATAATCTTCTCGCAATACTAGGGTTAGATCAGAAAGCGCGTTTGACAGTATCAGGCATGAATACCTCCTACACATTTTGAAACGTCTCAACTTAGGTGAACGCATTATTAGAGCGTAAGCGTTATTATATCATG